>LPNX010693046.1:131968-221201 GCA_001517045.1 Pseudotsuga menziesii
ATCGTCTTCATTGCAACGAGGGTTTGTGTCTGATGATGGTCGTGCATAGGCGTTTGTAGGCGGTGATTGTGGCCAGAATTTGCAGGGTCAGGGCTCAAGCGGTGATAATTCGGTGGAAGATTGGAGGGTGCCTTTGGCTGCTGCGGAGCATCGGGGGTGTGGCTCTCCCTGTTGGTTTCCCTTGGCTGATTGTCAAGGGGATGTGGGTGTTCCGGCTGTCAAACAGGTTGGGGTTCATGGTCATTCGAAGGGGCGCCGTAAGAATTGGATCAAGAAGAAGCTGGTTCGAAATTATGCTGTTGGTGAAGATTTAGCTTGGGACAACGTCTTGAACATGGCAAAATGTACTCTGGTTGGGTGGGTCATGGGGCGAAATTTTTCTAAAAAGACCATTCAAGATTGGGCTGCTGTCTCATGGGGCCTCCGTTTTGGTTATGTCCCGGAGATTGAGCTGTTGAACAGAGGCTGGTTTGCCATAAATCTGCAGAAGGAGGAGGATTTAGGATGGCTCCAATCTAAATGTTGGCATATTGATCATTCTCCTGTTCTTTTGAAGCCATGGACCCCCCTTTTTGATGCCAGCAAAGAGAGGGTGGACATAATCCCTATTTGGGTGAAATTACCAGCACTCCCCCTTCATTTTTGGGATTTGTATCATTTCAGAAGGATTGGTGATATTCTTGGTACTTTTCTGGAAGCGGACCTATCCTTTCTTGAAACAAAGGAGAAAAAGGTGGCTCGAATCCTGGTGAATTTGAATATCAGGGAGGGTTTGGCAGAATCTATTATTTTGGAATGGGGACCGGATCCCATTACTCAACTCTTGGATTACGAGAATGTTCCATTTCGGTGTAGACGGTGCCATGTTTATGGGCACCCGGCGGCATCTTGTAAACTGCAGGCGCGTCCTCACAATGGAAATCGCAGGAATGGTGTTCGGGTTGCATTTGACAAACCTATTGAGATGCCACATGAGGTTTTTGGCCCTTCTCAGTCCTCTGCGGACGATTTGGACAGTGACCTTCCTGTTGAAGATTTGCTGGTTCCTGTTCCTGGGGTGGTTGAAGAAAATTTGTATCAGCCTGTGCAGACTACCGTTCTGGTCGAAGATTCGGCAATTGAGGATCCCTCTGGTCCTGGTAACCCTAATCTTCCTCTGTTATCAAATGTTAATCTGTTTTTGAACAATGTTTCCTTTCATGGTTTTGATTGGATTGATGGTTTCAGGAAGCTATCTCTTTCGGGGCGGTCTGACCTTCATTTGCCTTTTGTCTCTGATGAGGTCTTTTCGGGTTTGGGATCTCACCCTGTTGCTTCCTTCTCTAATTTTGACCCTGCCCATCCTTTAAATGTCAGTTCAGATTTTGATCTTGTCAAACCTTTTACTTTGGAAGCTCCCCCTCCTGCTGTTGTGATCCCTGCACCTGCTATTTGTTCTGAGGAGTCTTGTCCTTCCCCTCCAGACTATATGGAGTCAGGTTATTTTTTAAGATCCTGCCACAAACCTGTTCCGGGGTTGGGTAAGAGTTCCTCGTCGGTGAGAAAAGGAAGAGGTCGGAAGACTAATCTATCCAAGGCTCAGTCCAGAGCCAAGGAGGATTTGCTGGGAGGTTCACAAATTTCAATTGAAAAGGCCCTTAGAGCGGAGATGGCCTTGAAGAAAGGTTGTTTATGAAGATTATGTCTTTCAATTGCAGGGGGCTGGCTGGGCCTGGCAAGAAATCAGCCCTCATGAGGGTGCTTTCTCTTGAGCATCCTGATGTGTTAATGTTACAAGAGACTTTAGGTGTTGGGGTGGTGATTCAGGGGAAGTTGGAAAGCTGGTTTCCTGGATGGTCATTTGTGACTTTGGATGCAAAAGGTAGATCTGGGGGTCTGGCGGTGGGTTGGAAAAATAATTGTGTGAAGATGATTAACTCTTGGGGATCAGAGGTCATGTTGGGAGTGGAAATCTTTTCTGAAGATTTGGGGATTTCTCTTTCAGTGATTAATGTCTATGGTCCTTATATTAATAGAGCTCCCTTTTGGGAATCATTGCTTCAAAATCCATTGGTTAAAGGTGATTCGGTTGTATTGGGTGGTGATTTAAATTTTTCACTGGGGCATAATGAGGTTTGGGGTCCACATGCTCAGGTTGATTCCTTGGTGAGGTTTTTTGTGCAAAAATTGATGGTGCAGGGTTTGCTAGATATTGAGCCTATAAAACTTAAACCGACTTGGAGGAATAATCGTTGTGGGGATGCTAGGGTGGCTAAAAGAATTGATCGCTTTTTGGTTGTTGAGCAGTTGGTGGACAGTTTTTTCTTGGTAAGACAATGGGTGGGCAGTGGGGGTCATTCTGATCACTTCCCTATCTTTTTTGAAGTTAAAAAGGAGCCCAGCAATCCTCCGAGCCCTTTAAAATTCAATAAATGTTGGCTACAGGAAGAGTCATTCAAACATCTTTTTCTTTCTCATTGGATTCCTTTTGGGAGGGATAATGACAGGTCGGCTGCATTACAGTTTGCAGACAAAATTAAACGCCTTAAGGTGTTTATCAAGGAATGGGCTGTAGCGAAGAGGCAGAGAGATGAGGCCGAATTAAAGTCTATTGAAGAAGCTCTCCTCTTGATGTATGAAGGCGTTGGAGGGGGGTTTCTAACTCTTGAGTCTAAAGAGATCTTGGCTAGGTTGGAGGGCAGGCACAATTCTCTTCTGTTGGAAAAAGAGGAAGCGTGGAGACTTAAAAGTCGTGCGATTTGGTTGGCAAGTGGAGATGATAACACAAAGTTTTTTCACGCCTATGCCAGAGGTAGGAAGGTGGCAAATACTATTTGGAGTCTGCAGGATGAGGAGGGTTCTTCATATGTTTCTTTTGAAGAAAAGGCCAGCTGTGGGGTGACTCATTTTCAACAACTGTTCAAAGCACCTGCTCAGGCCTCAATTGCAGAGATTATTCAACTTGCTCAGATGTTCCCTCGTTTCGTGGATGAGGAGGGCAATGGGGATCTTATGAAGGCAGTTTCGGAAGAGGAACTTAAGATGGTTATGGGAAGTTTTCCAAAAGACAAAAGTCCAGGGCCAGATGGCTGGACTATTGATTTTTTTCTGTCTCTCTTCGACATCCTGGGGATGGGTTTGTTGCAGGTGATAGAAGACTCTAGGTCTTCAGGTTGGCTTCCGGCGAGTTTCAATACAACTTTCATAGCTCTCATCCCAAAGTCCGACAATGCCATAACTCTAACTGATTTCAGGCCTATCTCATTGTGCAATTGTGTGTATAAGATTATCTCAAAAGTCATAGCGGTCAGATTGAAGGCTATTCTTTCAGAACATATTTCTGCAGAATAGTTTGGTTTTCTGGAAGGTCGGCAGATCCATGAGGCAGTAGGGGTGGCTCAGGAAGGACTTCATAGTCTAAAAGCAAGAAGGATGAAGGGGGCTATTCTTAAAATTGATCTTTCTAAGGCATATGACAGAGTCAGTTGGACTTATTTGAGGTTGCTTCTAACACATCTTGGTTTTGGCATAAATTTTATAAGATGGATTACTACTGTTTCTTTCTCTGTTTTGATCAATGGTGCAACTTCTTCCTTTTTTCATGCAGAGAGAGGGCTGAGACAAGGCTGCCCTTTGTCTCCGCTTCTCTTTCTTTTGGTTGCTGAAGGTTTAAGCAGGGCTTTAAGAGGAGCTCATACAGAAGGTCGTTTCACTGGGATTCAGATTGCTCCTAATCTAAACATTACACATCTACTCTTTGTGGATGATGTACTGATTTTCTGCTCTGGTACTAAAGGAGAATCTAAGGTGCTTAAGGAGATCATGGATCTTTTCACAAAGGCAACTAGAATGGAGATAAATGCTGGTAAATCTTCATTGACTACTCATATGTTAAGACCTGAAGAGGAGTCTGAACTCTTACGATTTTTTCCATTCTCTACAGCAGGTTTGGAGGAAGGACTAAAATATCTTGGCTTTTCTTTAAAAGCAAATAATTATCGGAAACAGGACTGGTTTTGGTTGATTAGAAAGGTTGAGAAACGCCTGATGGTTTGGAGTCACAAGTGGCTTTCTAGAGCTGGCAGATTAGTTTTAGTCAAAGCTGTTTTGGAGGCAATTCCGGTGTATTGGATGTCTTTATCTTGGATACCGAAAGGGATCCTTGAAAGGATTAGGAGGATTTGTTTTAGATTTATCTGGAGTGGTCATAAAGAAGATCAGACTACTCCTTGGGTGAACTGGAAAAGGATTGCTGTTCCAAAAGGATTTGGAGGATGGGGTCTTAAGGATATTTTTCTGTTTTCAAAAGCTTTGGTTGCCAAGGGAGGGTGGAGATTGTTGAAATCCTCCAATCTGTGGACCCGGGTGCTAAAACAGAAGTATATTTTTGGAGAGAGTCTGCTGGATTGGATTAGAAATCCCAGGAAGTCTCATATAGGTGGCTCGGTTATTTGGAAAGCAATTGTTAACTCTTTTGATTTGATTGAAAATAACTTAGTTTGGGATGTGGGTAATGGGGAAAGTGTTTTGATTGGTAGGGACCCATGGATGGGCAGTTTTCAACAACACCTACTTCCTCCTGATGTTATTGAGTTGTTAGGTCAACAAGGGGTTTTCATGCTTAATCATTTAGCTGTTCCAAGGCTCAATGAACCGTGGATTCAAAATTGGAAAAGGGCTGGTTCCTTTGATCTGGGGGCTAGGGAGACTGTTATTTTGGATCAATATCTTCGAGAACTGGTGCGGGCTAATATTATCCTCTCGGATCAAGAAGATTCTTTGGTATGGGAGGTTGATCCGGGGGGTGTTTACAGTCCTAAGGCAGGGTATTTAGCTCTTTGTACAGGGTTGGCACAAAGGGATGCAGTCTGGTGGTGGAAGCCTCTGTGGAGGCTTAATTGCCCAGCCAAAACCAAGATGTTTATGTGGTGTGTTTTGTATAATAAGGCTCCAACGTGGGACATTCTTCAGAAACGCTCATTTCAGGGTCCGGGATGGTGTGTTCTATGTAAAAAGGCGCTGGAATCTTCTATGCACTTGTTCCTTAATTGTTCCTACATTCTTGATGTCTGGAAGGAAGTTTCCATTTTGATTGGTTTTAATTGTCAATGGGAAGGGGAAACTGTTGGGGATGCCTGGCTTTCTTGGTGGAGGACTTCAAACCAGACACAACGTAAATTACCTTTGCTGGTCCTCTGGGGGGTCTGGCTGGCTCGTAATCAAGCTATTTTCAAAAATGCCTTATGCACTGCTGCTATTTCTGGTTCTCTGTCAGTGGGTTTATATAATTCTTTTCCAGAAAATAACAGGCCTGGTAGAGCTCGAAGGATTTTAGCTTTGGATATTGATCGATCTCTTCCGTGGGCTTTTTTTGATGGGGCAGCCCAGTATAATATGTGTGGCGGTGGTGCAGTTCTGTTCTTATCTGATTCTCATTTCTTTGCTATGTCATTGGGGCTTAGGGGAGGCACAAATAATTTTGCTGAATTAATGAGTCTGAAATTACTGCTGATGTTTGCCTTGGAGACAGGATGTACTGCTCTTAATTTTTTTGGGGACTCTTTGAATTTCATACACTGGATCAATCATACACAAGAGTGTAGAAATTTGAGATTAACTCATATTATATCTTCCATTCAACAGATCCTCCTTCGATTTGACTCCTTTTCATGCCGACATGTATACAGGGAAAATAACCAGGAAGCGGACAAAGCTTCCAAGGAAGGGCTCCGGTTGGAAATGGGCACTTGGTTGGTGACAGAGTCTAATGAAGGCATTGTTCAGACTTATTATCACAGGCCTTTCTTTGATGTCATTTGAGTGAGCATCACAATTGATCACATTTGAGATGACAGTTTCTTTTTTATGGATACTATATGACTGTTTTTTTATAGTCGCGGGGTGTTTATATCCTTGATATGTCATATTTTGGGATTCTTTTGCTCGCTGTGTAGGATGGATGTGGGTTCAGACTTATTGACAGAAGCTACAGTTTTTGTTCTTTTGGCAGTTTATGGATTCAGTGGGTCTATACTTCTTTGACTGTGTTTAACGGCACTAGTTATGACTGTCAGCTGTTTATGGTTGTTATTTTGTGGACAGATCATTAATATGGTTTTCCTTGATCTTTGTATATAGATGGAACAATTTTGTTATATGTTCGCAGACATATGAACTGTTTGCATAGACAACTGCTATGTCAGTGGGTTCATATTTTGGGATAATTATGCTCGTAGTGTATGCTGGAGTGGATTCAGATTTATTGACAGTTGCTACAGTTTATTGTTCTTGGCAGTTTATGGATTTCTCAGTGGGTCCATACTTCATTGGATGTGTATACCGAAAATAGTTATGTCTGTTAGCTGTGTTCTGGTTTATTTTGTGGACAAAGTCTTTACTGTGGTTTCAGCTTTTTTGCTGACAGTAAATTGGATGAATGATATGAAAATATGTAATGCTCTATATCGCTATCGTTACAAAAGCATATGTGATTGCTTTTATTTGTTTGTTTGTTTTTACTTTTCAGAAGACTGGATAGTCTAAATTTTGGATCCATTTATTGGACTTTGGAATTCACCTGGCTGTGAATTTACTGAATGTAATTTTGATCTCGAAAGATGAATAAAATTACACTTTTTTTTCTTGGAAAAAAAAAATGATACATGTTTTTTAAATAAGATAAAATAAAGAGCATCGAGGGGTGGCTTAGTTGGTTGGAGTTTCTGAGTCGAAGACCATAGTTGTCGATGTCGGAGGTTCAATTATCACGAATCTAAATCTCGGGGTCCTTCAAGGTTAGGCTCCCAAAATTGGAGCCGATAGGACGAGGCCCCTTCGGGTCGCCCCCCTAGAATTATTACCGTGTATGTAGTGAGCCTCGACCACTAACTGTCGAGGCTATAAACCACAAAAAATAAAATAAAATAGAAATAGAAATTATATAATTTAAAAATTATAATAAAAACTCCATTCGATAAGTTTTTGAAATAGTAAAACACCTAACCTAGAAAAATTATAATGAAAACTTCATTCGATAAGTTTTTGAAATAGTAAAACACCTAACCTAAAAAAAAAAATGAGAAAAATGGTTCGTCACAAAATTTCTTAATCATCTTTATATATTAATAATAATTTATATTATCATTAAATATTAATAATATTTTATATTATCATTAAAGTTATCTTATTTTGTCATTTTATTCCATACTTAATCATCTTTATTACATTAAAGGTGTTATTAAGGGGATGGTCCTCCTCTGGCTGTCGTCGCCTGTCTACGACCTATGAGGAGTCGCCCCTATCCACTGTTAAACGCTAATCTGCAAGACTCTTTCACACTGTTAAACGCTAATCCACTGAGCGCTTTCACACCGTTAAACATTAATCTGCCAACCGCTGGTATCTTCAAGATGGAATCTCTGTGCAAAGGCTAGATACCCGAACTCGAATCCCTTTGTGTGTCGAAATCGTCCTAGACTTCCTATTCCCGGTGAGATAACATGCCACTGCAAAATCATAAATAATGCCACCACAAATTCAAAGTGAATTGATGTAACTACACAAAATTGATGAGAAAACTGCAAATTGCCTCAGAGAAAGCGTATTCATTGTGTGCTAAGCTCTGCAAAATGATGGAATAGCCTACGTGAATTGATGTAACTACACAAAATTGATGAGACAACTACAAATCACCTCAGAGAAAGTGTATTCATGGTGTGTTAAGCTCTACAAAATGATGGAATAACCTACCCATTAGGAAAATAGACTCCATGGGTACAATTTTCATGAGTTTTTGTACTGAGGATGAGGGCTGAGGTTAGATGGTATAATAGAAGCTATAGTTTGAATAGGTTAAATAGCTGGATTGAGTGGATTTAATAGGTTTGGTTGAACTCATGTCTTTCCATTGGTACATTTTCCTTCCCATTGGAATCATGGGAATCAGATTAAAATAGTTTCGTTAGGTAGTGGTGCCTCTAATAAAGATCGAAGGAATGAGAATCGAAGCAGCCGATCAAGTAAAGACAGGTTGGGTAGATGCCCGCTCCCCCGGTCCTATCACTTCCTGCACCTCTTTAACCAACACATCCATGAAATGCAACAGAGAATTCTAGTCGAGAAAATTTTGCGGGCAGCCGAGCTGATAAGTCCGATTGGGTTGGGAGTCTGGTTAACGTAAAACCAACACATTCTAAACTTTGAAATCAAACTGATATTGAATCATAGACGCCTATCCCTGGGACTTCCAAATGTTATGGATTTATTCTTTCATGTTTTTTATTATAAAATCCCTACATTATAAAGCAACTTGAACTTAACCCAGTAGTTTCCAAATTGTAGCGACAACAAAGATTTTCCAAAAGTTATTTTGTGCTTGTTTGAATACTTTGGCTGTCAAAATATAAGAAAGAAAAGCAACAGCTAGAAGATTGGAAAGGACGCAACTAGCATTGAATTTTCCTCTGTCATCCATCTCAACATTAAATAACTAACAATATTATATTGTATTATACTAACAATATTTATAGGTGGAAGATTAAACGTCAGAGAGGACGTAACTAGCATTGAATTTTCCTTTGTACCTGTTGCCACCTATATTAATTAATTAATGAATATCATCCATCTCAACGTTAAATAACTAACAATATTATATTATATTATACTAACAATATTTACAATGAATGAATATCATCCATCTCGATGTTAAATAACTACCAATATTATATTATATTATAATAACAATATTTACATATCATTGATATTGTTTGTTTTTTCCTTCTTAGAAGAATTTCCATTTGTTTTATTCCTACCATTTCAATCAAAATTGCATACTCTCCATAGCATAATTGGTCTTTTTGTGTTGTCAGGAAGTAATGTGGATTTTGCAATGGACGTCATATTAGTAATTATGTTTAATTTCTTAAAAATCATCACTATTATCATAAATGATCAATCTACTAAATGTTAGTGTTCTCATTTTATAACATACTAGCAAGCCATATATATTAATAATATGGTTTATATACCGTCTTTCACCAAGCTAAATGTTGGTCACCAAATATTTCATCGCATATCTCCCAACTTGGTCGATTCCTTATATGGATCCAATGTCATAGTTGTATACTTGCAATGACCTCCAACTTTGGACCATTTTTGTCTTATTGACCTTGCACAACAACAATCATATAACGAAGGATGAAAAACTGAAAAGTTGAAGCAAAGACTTGTCCCTGGGTGTGAGGACCTTTTAGATGCAATCCTACTTTTGGGAAACACACTCATGATACATAAAAATACAACGCGCTCATGTTATGTAATGCTTGGTTTGGTTAAGGTCGAGCTTGACATGTCATATGACATGTGGGTTAGGCTAAGAAAAACACACACACATTTTATAGAAGCAAAATGCGCACATGCTTTGGAGAAGCAAAACGCGCACATGTTTCGGAGAAGCAAAACACACACGCGTTATGGAGAACCAAAAAAAATGGTTTTGGTGCATGGCTAGGGAAATGAATAAAAACAATACTTTGCATCATCAACACTTAGCACCTATAGTAATATTTTAGCATCATCAAGAACAACATGTCAAACAACCATGCCTAACCTCCCAAGAACATAATTTTTATTTCTGTTGTAATATGGACACCATTAGGAGGCTTTAAGAACTAAGCGTGGGTCATAGTCCCTTGACCATGCTTGGGGAAGGAAACTCAATACTTATGCCCTAAAGGTAGTTTTTAAGGCTTGAGGTCCATGAACAAGGCATCGAACCTGCACATAGGACCTCCATATGTGATATGTTGCATCTAAGAGAGAATATCAGTGCATTAGAAGTCTCTTTGCACTAGGAACATATCCCTAGACATGGTTGAGGGAGGAAACCTAGTCCTTAGGTCCTAAAGGATGCCTATAGACATGTAGGGCCAAGAACAACACCTAGAACAAACACACATGATCTCTTAAGGGTATCCTCAACCTTTAAGTTGGGATATGGCCATCATTAGGATTTTTTTAGCATTAGATATGGAGGATAAGGTGTTAATCATGGTTGGTACATAGAGCTTAAATTTTAGGTTGTATACCAGCTTTTAGGGCTCAAGGTCCATGAACGACACCTTGAATCACTATAGATGACCTCTCAAGTTGATAGTTTTGATTGAATGGGGATATGGGAACCATTAGGGGTTTCTAAGTACTATGTATGTGTCTTGGGACCTTAGACATAACAAGGGGAGGAAAATTAGCAGTGATCACATCATTCACTATCTGTAGAGCATGACATAATTAACAATCAAATTAGAGCTGGAAGTATACATTATTTCAATCAAGTAATATGAAAATTAGTGCTACAAGCATATGGTGTACTTTACATACCCCTCCTATAGAATTATTTATCTGCTTGATTTCATCCAAGAGAAACGTAGTCGAATAAAGAGCAGGGGGCATGTGTTCGAATCCAAGGGTCCTCGAATAGTCAGCTGGCTATCGTCAATCCATCCAGTCATTCTCAGTGAAGCCACATGTAATACATTTCACCCGCTTATTTTTTAACTCATGCTAATCATTTCAATATTTTATAGATCTCCCTCATCTGGAGGTTGTATGATTGTATCGTGGAGAACACGCCTTTGGTTGATTTAGATAGATCGGGAACCAACCATCTGCACCATCGATGTAATTAAATTTAATAAGTAAATGTGGGTGTTTCTCATCACCAAGAGAAGTTTGACCACCTAAAGTAGATCTCCAACCTCAATTCAAAAGGAATCCAATGGTGCTCGTTGGAATTGGAACATGGGGTTATGTTGCATTTTCTTTGTCAAAGGGAGCGTTCTGAGCCCTTTTCCTTCATATGCCTTCGCACCTTGAAGCATAGCTTCAATATTTTGGTAACAAAATCTCACATTTCAGTTGACTTGCTTTCGAAAAATTGGAGCAAGACCCGAAGAGATATACCTATCTCCAACCCAAATGCAAACCAAAATTGCTTTCAAAGTTTCGACAGATCCAGCACGGTCAAACAACCAAATCAATACATGGGTTGATAATATGCCTTGAAATTGACCTACAAATTAAAAATCATCTGTAAAACCAACTCACGCAAACATGAACAATGTCCAAAAGCAAACAACCAGGGAGTTTCACGAGTAGAGATTAATTTGAAATTCTATGATTAATGACGCTACAATCCCTCCAACAATGCCTCCAACCATATGACATGCTTTCATGGTAGGATAAAAACACAACTATGGTGGAGAATAGCATAATGCATTATTCAAACGCACAGACATGGGATGTGTGTTGTTCAAGGGAGGTTAAATAGGAAAATATGGTCGAAGATAGCATCGTACTTTCATTTTAGACATGCATTTTTCTTAATCTTAATAGGGTCGATATCCTAATCACGTTATGAAACTAAATCCATAACGATGGGTTAGATATTTAACTTGGTATTTTGGTTGCATCTAGCATAATTTTATCTCGAAGGTGACTGGATCCTTAGGACATCATTTATCTCGATTCATATCTCTATGTTATTAACATTACTTCAAACAAAATATGTCTTCATTAATGTTTATTTTGTTTTTTCTTCGATGTTTCATTTCCCCGTTTTGAGGTATGCTAGTATATTAATAATATTTTATACTATCATTAAAATTATCTTATTTTGTTATTTTATTCCATAATCTCTCCCGTAAGGACCTAGATCTCACAAGTATATTTGTGGATTGCTCATTCATTCTTTTAACTAAAAATTTAAAAGTTATTTCTCATTTTTATTATTATTATTTTTTACTATTTTTATTATTTTATTTAAATCTCTTAATAATAAATAATAAATTAACTCCAACATATTACAACTAAATAAACTCTTATACAATAACAAAAACTTTTTTATAATAATACTTTATTTTTTAAATCACAACTAAACTTTGATATATAAAACCCTTTTTATTGTCTTAAATATAATATTAAACCTTCAAACATTGTGAAAATTTAATTGAATATCTCTACTCTCACTTTCCATTATCCGTAACTAGGGTAAGCCTAAGCAATCCACTTGGACCATAGTTTCATCTCTCTAGAGAATAATGATTTATGCCTTTGACAAGCTTGAAAGTCCTAGCCAATAAAGTCCTAGCCAATACATTATCATTTATATTTTTATGCAATGTTATATTTAATTAAAATTAATATAATATTAGCATTAAATTAGCATACTCTTAAAGTAGGGGAATAAAATGTTGAGGAGAATTTTGATACGTAGACAAAAAAAAGGAGAAAGTTGTGTGTATGTAGATAATGTAAGTTTATATGTTGAAAGCAATCTTAGTGAATATATGGAGGGCATTGTAGTCTATGAAATTTAAAGGAAAATTCTAGTGCAAGTACTAATAAGCAATAAATAGAAACCCATGTAATCAATGGCAAGTAAAATAAAATGTACATTAATTTGTCATACAGTAAAGTATACATATGAGAGTAAAACAATAAAGGGATAGCTAGTTATCAAGTTTGGCTTTAATTATATTGGTAATCAACATTTGTATTCCTTTGGTAAGGGGAGGGTAGGGATTGAGGGATGCAATTTTAAGTGTGAAAGGGACAAAGAATAAAGGTGTGACTCTTCCTTTTTTCAAAGTGTAATGTCTTTCATCTTTGCATAGTGGTCAAATGAGAACGATGGTGCAATTCACATTCCTTCTAATGTTGTAGTGCATGACATTTCG
This sequence comes from Pseudotsuga menziesii, assembly GCA_001517045.1. NCBI lineage: Eukaryota > Viridiplantae > Streptophyta > Pinopsida > Pinales > Pinaceae > Pseudotsuga > Pseudotsuga menziesii. The sequence goes on from LPNX010693046.1 coordinate 144,682, forward strand.
TGAAGGTTAAGCCTCGACATTCAGTGTTACCAATGTCAATGGTTGACCTTGTTAATGTCAATCCTCAGGATTTATGGATAGTCAATACCCAAGCCATCTTGAGGGGATTTGTTTCTTGTTACTTAGATTTATGGGTGGAATTGGTATGTGCATTGGTTGATATTGGTCCCATGGAGGGCCAATTTATTTATCAAATGCCATGACAACATAGGCTAGCAACTTAGGAGGCTTAGATCTAGGTGTGCATACAATTTGTGCATGACCACTCCAAGTGCATCATTCATTAGTCTTGATTGGGACCATAAATTGCAAGATAACATTACTCACTACCCCCACACATAGAAATGTTTATTTTTCTAGTTGATGGTAATCATTTTGTTGTGCATTTGACCCATTGGTGAAATCTGTGACGGATCGTGCAATAGGCATAGCGAATGCTTAGAGCATGTATTTGTTATAATTGTTTGCAAGAATGTTCATTGCAAAGAGATGGATTGATGTGTCAAAGTTTGAACGCTCCTCTGTTGAAAATAATATATTAGTCATATACTAGAGGAGGATCCAGTCTTCCAATCTGGTTGTAGCATTATGGATGTTTGCCAATAGCAGATGAAAACGAAGTTGGATGGCATCAATGCCCATTTGACGAAAGAATGTTTCCAAAATGATGACAATGGTAAAGTCTATCCACAAACACCTCCCTAGAGTTGCCCTTGCATTTTGTCCATCACATGTGGGAATTGGCCCAAATCATCAAGAAGAATGAGTGAACAGTTGATGAACGAGCAATTGTTTTGTTTTGGAAAAACCGACGTATGTGACTCTTAGACTGCACAAACAATTTAGGTCGTATGAATCTTAACTCATTAATGAAAATGTATTATATGTTTCATGTCTTCTTGGAACACTGATAGTGCATGTCGTTTATAGGAATCCAAAGCCTTACATGTATAATGGTTGAATGTATGTTAAATGTTGCAACTCCAAAATGAGTGAAAAGCAGTAGTGGGATAATGTTTACAGGTTTCCATCGTGGGTGTAACTCACTAAGATATGATCCATACACCATTAGTTAGCATTGTTGTGACAATGCCTTCAAGCTTGACTTGCCATCATACATTGGGATGCATATAATATTCAATATAAAGCTCTTATGACCTTACAAACCTTCAATACTTGATCAACGTGCAATGCAACCAAAGTATCCCAATTGATATTGATTCAAAACTACGAGCATTGATGCCTTCTTATTGGATTGTTGATAGAACAACACATTAGAATTCCCAAAGGCTCCAATTTCTTCATGATTGTCAAAGTATGCTAGTGCTCAAAATAAGCGAAGTAGTTCATGCTAGAGTAGACACAACATAAATTTTCATGGTGAAATCTTCCCATAATTGCACTAGTAGACTATGTGTAGCATTTCCATCATTGTTGTGGACAAAAACATATTTGTTGTTACTGCTCACATGTCATCGAAGTTGGACCTTTTTTCATGTTATTTTCAGTTGTTGAGATATCTCCATATAAGAAGTATTTCATAACTGCAATCACATAATTAACTCACTTAAAATTTGTCTAATTGATGAATTTTGATCCAAATATGGTGAAGCACAACGCGCAGGTCTCATGACCTTCTTCCCAGCCATCACAGAGTCAGAAAGGCCCAGCACGCTAATTATTTTTACCATCTTGTTCATAAAAATATCCTCTTTTTTTTTCATCGCTTACAAATATATTTCATGTTTTTCATTAACTCTATTTAAATATTTGCTATATGAAGCCTACAAGAGGATTAAGAACATGGGTCTTCACTAAGTGAAACTATGGAATAATGCCTTCATTCATAGGATATTAAAGAATACCCCTAGTTTCTCTAGATATTTATAAATACCTACGAAAATCCTTTTGTTAATCCCCTTCCAATACATATTTTAGATTTAAAAAACCCTATTGCTAAGAGATATTCCATTTTTTTATTAGATGTCATTTTTATACTCTCAATATCTATAAACCCCCATACCCTACTCTCCACCCTCCAATAACTACAATATATTGATATTATTTAAAAATAAAAATAAAAATTGATAAGATATTAGTCAATGAGGTGAATCCCATCCAACTTCACTTCAGTGAGCGATGCCTTCTTATAATCATTCACATCGGCTTCTCAATAACATCACGCACTAGCCAAACAATGGAGAGAATCAACCTTCCCTAGTTCATTTGTTGTTGCAGAGCAGCAACAGTACCGGTAGCAGCAACAACAACAACAATTCTTTCACACCCATTGAATTTGTAGTTTCACAGCAACAACAATTCTTTCACACCCACTGAATTTGTAGTTTCACAGCTCAATTGTCGACTCCAAAACTCAAGTGACTGCTTCACAAGAAAATCAATCGGCGGCTCCTCTTCCATAGATTTGGGCGACTCCGACTCCACAGTGTCAACTTCTCTTTTCATACCAAGCAGATCTCACACAAAATTTACTGGCGTAGTGTTGTAGCTGACGATGGCTCACTTCACAATTGAATGCGGCTCCCTATGATGATGGCAGCTCCTTTTGACGGCAACAACTGAAAACCGTCCTCCTTCTTGCATCCACACCAACCCTTAGCTGGGTGATGTCTCCACTTCACACATGCCTGGCAGCTCTCCCTGTCCAGCAGTGGGCCACGTCCACAACATCAATTATGCCAATTAAGATCTCCTTAAGGCAGATGGAGGCTCTCATACAAACTTAAAATTTACACAGAGAAAAAGATGCAAAGAAGATCACATAAGGCTCGAACATACAAAGAGATGGTAAAACCAATATGATATTTCATTGAAAAAACATATACATAGAAAAAATATTCTGAAAAAACCAAGAACCAAATCTTAATATTAAATCAAAACCATTCATCTTAATCCGGAGAGATCACAGCAACCCAATCACAAATACTCAACCTAAAATTTTGACATTTCTTCCAATAATCAACGCCCCGTCCCAATAGGTGGCGTCCAATTGCAAGACCCCATCAAAGAAATCTTTGCAATAATTTTTTTTAAGGAAAACATGGAGGTTTTTTTTTAAATCCTTCTTCAATGTTCAGATACTAACTAATTCTTTGACTCATAAAATGAGCACGAATACATTGTTCCTCAAAAATAATCTGCGAGACTTCCATAACTCCTAACACACCATAACCGGGAGATCCATCATGGCCTAATTCCTGCTTCTCCAGCTGTCCATACATTGATCTAGTGTGTCCCCAATCCAATAACCATCATAATTCATAAACCACTTCATGTTCCTCACCACCACCTTCTGTGTGAAGGAACAACGGGAATGAGAAGATAGAATGTTATATTAACTAACATTTACAGTGAGAGGTGCAAAGAAACGTCGAGAGGGTAAAAATATTTAGTGTTTCCGCAACTGAATGAACGATCTGCTGATTTTACTCAATAAAATTTGTTTTGTTGTTCAGAATTCCACTTTCCGCTGTATGGAATGCATAATTCGCAAAACTAACTTTCACATTTTATTTTCATATCGAAGTTCCGCATTCCGCTTTCCGCATTGCAGAATACATAAATTGGAAAACAAATAAGTATGTCCATCAATTTAACAGAAACGTGAAAGAGATTTAATAACTTGTCAACTCAAGTTACTATTGATCAATTAAAATCGATTAACAATAAGTTAAGTATTCAAAACATTCAAGATTAACTTGTATCTAAAATGTTAATTGAAAAATTAAGATTGATTATAGTATTTGCTATAGAATCATTTGCTGAAATAAATAAAAGTTTTAATTAAATAAATTCATTTTAAAACAAATGCACATATCATAAGTACAAAAAAACCAGAACTGTAGATCAGTGCTTATAAATCTGCAAAGGAGAATCAATATTTATCAAATAAACTTGACTAAATCAACAGAAAGAGATTCAAGAATAACACAGCTGTATTAATAAAGGTTTGCAAGAAATTACAAACTTTGGATTAAATAGAGTATATTCAATCCTTTGTGCTGATTTCTCCCTCCGAAAATTCCCCCTGGTCCATGATAATTCTACCATTTAAATAATTATTACAAAAGAATGAATCCACATGAAACTGGGATGATAAAATCCATATAGAACTAGTGACCAAGAAAATCCTACCACCTCATCCAGATCTGTAACAATTCGTCTATGTTTGGGTAATTGGTAGATTCAAACCCAAGCTGAACATCGCCCCTGAAGTTCTCCATTTCATTTTTGGCTAACTTATGCCAAAGGAGGATGAAAATGTGGATCTTGCCTTGCATAGTAAGTGGCCACCTTATCAACTGATCCACATCTCTGATGCCGATATGATCAAGTCCTTTAATCTTTTCCTTAGCTTCTTCACATCTACGTTCGAACTGCTCGATCATTAACTTCGGAAGACAAGCATTCTCAATCAGCTCCATGGTAAGGAAGTGTAGTATCTTCATGATGCTATCAATTGCATACCATCTTCTCCCGCAAATTACCTATGCTTTCTGGATGGACTCTTCAATCATCTCATTCAAATCGATCCAAGCACGCAGAACAGTTATGACCTTCTTCAATTGAAAACTGCTGAGGGTGGTGATACCTTCTGGCTTGTCTGTCATATACCTTTGCCAATCCAAAATATCATCATAATCTTTGGAGGCTTGTTGTCTCTTGGCTGTCTGTTCCTCCAAGGTGACAGACTTTTTGTCAAAAGAAACATAAGTCTCAAAAATGTCATCCAGGGTCTTAAACATTTCAGCTATTAAGTCATGATGCTCCTAATTGACCTAGATAGCCAAATAATGAAACTCATGTTGTGAGAACCTAAAGAATGCAGAGGAAGCTGGACTTGTAGTTGCATCTTCACATTGTTTTACCAGCAAGCTATCCTTTCGGTATTAGTGGCATTTGTAGTTTTTTCATTCTGCAATTCATCTTGGAGAGAGGAATTATTGAGCTGCAACTCTTTAAACTTGTCTTCAGATGCTTTCTCCAGATTTGTCACATGAGTTTTATGCTCTCTCTTAACCTCGGCTAGTTCTTCCTCCAGCCTCTTCATTTCTTCTTTCCTTTTGTCAAACTCCTTGTTCAGTGTGAGAACTGCACCAAGGTTGGCACCTGTGAAAGCACCCAAAACTGTGGTTGAATCCACTGCATCAATCTGAGGTTCACCATACTGTTGAGTCCAGATTATTTGATTGGTGATAGGTGCAGACAAATCACCATGATTCATACTTCTCTTCTTTCTTTTTCTTACCACTTCCTTGGACGACCTGCTATAAAAGTAATGTCCAAGAGGGACTACATTGTCTTCATCAAACTCTTCCACTAACTGAGTAAACGAAGAAGTTCTAGTCACTGTTGAAACCAATGAGGATGTCTAAGTAATGGTGGGAGGTGGCATAGGCATGGTAATGTGGGAAGTAGGGAAGGGAGAGGAGAGGCTCTAATCATTTGTGGGTTCAGAGATTGGAGAAAGGGTATGAGTAGAGGCTCCAAATAGTGCACTAGTAGAAAATGAGAAATTAATGACTAAACAAATGACTAAAATCAGGCTATAAACGACTATTTTTGAGTCGGTGACTAATAGTAGCAAATTACCACTATTTTATAGCTAGTCGTATTTCACTAGTCATTAATAGCTTGACTTAGTAGTCATTGATTTAGTCATTGATAGACAATGATTTAATCATTGATAGTCAATGATTTAGTCATTGTTTTAGTCATTGATAGTTAATGATTTAGTCATTGATTTAGTCACAGATTTAGTCATTGATTTAGTCACTCAGTTAGTCATTGATTTAGCCGCTGATTTAATCACTGATTGCAATCATTAATGACCAAATATACAACTAAATAAACTACTAGATGTTAACATATTAATGACTAAGCTAAATACGACTAAGATACGGGAAATTAGCTACTAATAGTCGTATATATGTGAATTTAGTCGTTTTTGTAGTCACAAATTTATGATAGGGCACGGAGGAATTGAACCACCTACCTCCTGCCTATAATTAGGCAGGCGCTCTACCATTGAGCTAGCACCCTTCAAGAAGTTGTTATTGCTTGACAATGATGATATTCAAACAAATTTATGATAGATATCAATCTACAAACTACATAATTATTACTATTACAACTTACCAGTGACTAGTATTTATGAAAGTAGTCATTTACGCAGTGGAGAATTGTAAATAAGAAGGAGTTGCGTTGGATGATTTCGCAAATCCCGATGTTTCGATCCCTACTATGGGATCATCATTAGGAGACAACTGAAGCGTGAGGTAAAAGACCAAGAAGCCCGTCAGTATTTATAGTTAGTGTGAAGCATAATAGGTTCTAGGTTTTTAAGTCGGTTTTAAGTTTTAAATTTTTTTAATTATTTTATTTTTAATTTTTAGAAATCATTATTATGAAAATATTATAATAAGGTTTAAATATCTAAATTCGGGCGCTTTGGGAACTTCTCCAAAATCCCTCCAGACACATCATTAGCATCATTGACTTTAGGCATTTGCGTAGTGCATCTTTGCATTCTCTTATGCCTGGGGGGTCAACAGATTTTATAGACATTATCAAATAAGCATAAAATTTCAATCATCTGAGTAAAACTAGGCCACTGTCAAAGTAGATCGAGAGAAAAACAGACTCTTCTTGTACTGTAATGAAATACGAAGCCAATTATGCAAACATGCTTGAAATTTTTTAAGATTTAGACAGTTAAACTTAAACTTGTCTGCAACACAAGATCAATTCATGCATGGCCATTAAAATATAAAAGCAGATAGGAAAAATTCAAAACTCACATAAAAATGATGAATTCAAAATGTATCTCTAACTTGTATTCAGGATATAAAGTTGTTAATCCCTTGAATCTTGTAGCATTTACAATTAAAATCACAAATTATAATAGGTTTGGGTTTCACTCTCCAAGCGCACACTGCTTCCTAGCATACTACCAATGGTCAATTGAAGGATTGCTCATGGAAAAGGTCATCCAAGTAGGTCTAGTGGTGCCATCTTGCTCTTGGGGGATGGCGGCAACTTGCCATGCCAATATTGTGGCTCGTAGTGCTTGGATCGATAATCTACAACCTAGCTTGGCATCTGGTTTCCACCCCAAGCCATTGTTGGTCTCCCTACATTGAATGGTAGCTAGAGTTTTAGTTGGTTAGTTACTTGTTTCAATATTTTTATGTAGCCCTGCGAGAGTGTGCCCCTTCACAATATATTAGCAATCTATGGGCATAATCTAGATTAGGTATTTGCTTAAGCTTGCACTTGTTGATGTTTACTTTTTGCAACACGCCATTTTCATAAAATGGTTTTTTAATAGGATTCAAAGGAAGCATTTTTCAAAAACAAAAGAAATTCAGCACATCAACAAAGTAGAAATGATGGATGACACACCCAAAGAACCAAAAATTGACGAGGAAGTGCAGTTGACTACAACATGGTTTGATTCGCACCTTTGGAAACAGTGGCAGACATGCATGTAAAAAGGGGGTGCCAATTAGACTTGGAAGGCGGGAGATCAGTAAAGGAGAAGAAACCAGAGCAGTAGGAGAATATCACCTTAGGCCTAAAGCAGTTTACACTCGAATCATAGCAACAACAGACAGTCGTATCTAGCCTTCAAACACAGAAATATGGCCAACATATGGATACAGCCATATTTGGCTATATACATGGAAAATACATTCAATGTACCCCTGGCCATACTTTACCTGTATCTTGACCACATTGAGCATATTCAATTGTATTTTGGCATTATCATATCATATTTTGGCTGTATTTATCGTATTTCAGTCGTATTTTGGCCATATTTTGGAATACTCTTGTATCTCTGTCATATTTGTTTTATTCAAGTACAGAACTTTTCCATATCATATCAGATACCATTGGTATACAATAACTATGTTTCAATAACATAAACATGAGGCCTTAAAGAAAGGAATAAAGACCATGGGTAGAAGAATAATACTAGAGCATATACCTTGTCAACTGAGACCAACTATAAACACTGGACTCAATCTTCTTGCAGCCTGAGAAACCTAATACACATGCATGCAAAGAATATCTTGGAATATAACAAGAACAAAGATTAATATTTTGGAATATAGGGGTCTCGAATCTCAATTTCCCAACATAAAAAGAATTCCTTAAGATTAAGATTATCAACAAGAAACCAGACATTTTATTTATTACGAAACATAATTACCCAGTGACAAGATGGAAAACTTGGTTAATCAAGTCTGGAGAAGCTGCAAATGTGTGCAAAAGCTCAAACAGGAAGTGCCCAAGTTTTTCAACACTTTGGAATACAAAGACAGTAAAATCTGAACCAGGAGCAGGAAACAGGTGGTAGATCTCAATCTGGATTCACAGTGCCTCGTCGTCCTTTGAAGTGGTAACTTACATTTATGCCCCTAATTATATGACTAGTAAGATAGAAATTTGGTCACTCAATGACATAAAATAAAATTTATGTTTCAATTTCAATTTGTAGTTTTTAGGTGATGGTCCAACTCAGATTGGGTTGTACAGGGACATTTTAATGCCATTACGAGATTATCTAAAAAGAAAGAAGAATGGATCAGTCTTCAAAAAAAATTGTGATTTTATCAATGACACATTGACAACTAACAGACATTCCCTGATGGAAGGGTGTTTTAGTTGAAAGTAATGGACAAAGAGGTTCCAAATTCCAATCTGATTGCAAAGAGATTAGATAGATTCCTAGTCAGTACTTCCATGATTCATCCTGATCTAAGAATCAAGTTCTGACCATTGGCTGTCCTGTTCTCTATTGAGAAGATTGGAAACATTCCATTCAAATTTGAGAAAATGTGGTCAACATGCTCTTAGCTATCTGAAAATTATTGATCAATAGTGGAAAGAGGGAAACTAATTCTATGGCACAAGGATGTACGTCCCTCAAAGGAAACTAATGTTTCTAAAGAAGAATCTTGAATAGTGGAATAGGGAAGCATGTGGAATATCTTCCATCAAAGTGAGCTACATGAAGCACAAATGGCATACATATATCTAAAACAGAATCCAAGAAGGCCTTCCAGATGAGTTATCCACCCAGGGAAGTAACCTGGTGAGTAAAATTTACACAACCCACAGGAGCTCAAAGAGATTAGAAAAAAAAAGAACTTACAGTTAAATGGCACAAGAGAGTGATAGGAACACCATATATTTTTTATCTTTTCCCCAAGGAAAATCTCACAGGATAGTCCTCCTGCTTCCCTAAAATATCCAGACGAAGGGCAGCTCAGCCACCAGCCACAATAGCTCCTGGAAACCCAGCAGGACTATGTGGGACTCGAACTTCATCCAGACTAGAATCAGAGACCTCATGGTGAACTCCACCTTGAAACAGCCCATTCAAACCAATTGAGCTAACCCACTGCACCGATAGAAGACCATATATGCTCAGAATACCACAATTAAAAATTAAGAACTTCAACAGAATATCAAAACTCAAAGCAGGATGGGTTAGTAACAAAGGACAGGGGTAGCTGCATCTTCCATCAGGGACTATTTTCATAATCTGGTCCTAGAACCCCAGTTCAACAGAAACAAGGCAATTCAAAAGGTTGGATACGCTTTCCCATGGTTGATTTCAAAGCAATGGGACAATTAGCTTGTTAAAGTGAGTTATGATGTATGAAGGCTCCAGGACCCACCAGTTCTGCATATTTTATCAGGATTATTGGCAAATAATCAAGGAGGATGTATGGAGAGCAATGGAGAAACTCAGGAGGCCCAAATCTGTTTTGAAAGTTCTAAGCACCACTCATATAACCCTCATCCCTAGAAAAGAAATTTGTTTGCTCTAGACGAGTATAGGACAAACTCATTATTCAATACTTCTTATGAGATAGATAGTCATCAATAGACTTCAAAAGGTTCTTGGATGATTTAATTTCCAAAGAACAAAGTGGTTTTGTTGCAGGGAGAATGCCCATAGATGGAATTATTACTGCTCAGGAAACGATTCAATTAAAGAAATCTTCTCAAAAGCCAAGCTGATAAATTTATGTCAAAGGCATATGATCATATCAATTGGGACTTCATTATCAAAATGATTTGTATCTCCCAAGATTGGAGGAGTTGGGTGAGAGTTGAATTTTCTCTATCTCAGACTCATATATTGTATTTTCAATTTTCATTAACTACTCTAAATATGCTATGAATTGGCCCTTTTCTAGTTGCTCAAAATAAGGGCTTAGGGGAGGGGAAATCAACATTTTGGGCCTGAAATCCAGCAGGAACCATTTGGATTGGTTGAATTGTAGATATCACATGTTAACATTACACAATCCAGTTGTAGTATATTTGAGGGTGTTGAATCCATTTCTGCATTAAAAATGGCAATTCCATCAATCGAAAATTGCGTTTTCAGCAAAGATTGCATTGTCGGATTCTAGTGATGGAAAACTGGAAAAGGTCAAAAACATAGGATATTTAGCCACCTTTTGATTAATCATTAATGTTTCTCCTTCACTCTTGTTTGTCCCAAATAGAGGAACTAGAAGAACAAGGCAAGGAGCTTCTCTGTCTCCCTATCTTTTCATCCTTACGGCAGAGGCCCAGAGAGATGGATCAATAAAAGTCAAAAGATAATAGCAAATAAAGGGTGTCCAGATTGCAGAAGGAAAGGATCAGATCTCATCTGCAATTGTTGGCGACACACTATTGGCAGGTGAATCCACAATTCCTAAAGACTGAAGATTGAAGCAGCTCTTACAAATCAAATGCTTCTGGAGGTAAATCAAAATTCTTCTTCAATACAACCATCAGGATTCAAGTACATATAAGCACGGTACTCCACTTCAACAAGACCTCCCATTCTTCAATTACAATATATTTTGGGGTACCTTTATCCAAAGAACCCTTCATGTGTCTGAAGTGGGAAGAAGTCATCCCCAAAATCCAAGCAAGATTGGAGAACTGGACCTTTAAAAACTTTCCGTAGGGGGGTATGCAATCTTCAAATCAATTCCTTTAAAAACTGGACCCTTAAGAACTGGACCTTTAAAAACTTTTCATAGGGGGGTATGCACCTTTATAAATGCAGTCTTCAAATCAATTCCTATGCATGTCTTTTCAGTGTTCAAGGCTCCTGTTAGAGTTATCAAGGAATTGGCGCATAATCAAAAAAATGCTTTGTTTAATGGTGCTGGACAAAGTAAAAATGGACCTTAGTAGCATGGAATGAAGTTTGTGCTCATAAGACTAAAGGGGAATTGGTATTGGAAATTGAAACTTCCTAATATTGAATGGAAATATGCATAGAATATTACTGACAGGGACTTAACAAGAGTCGACGACTTTCTAGAAGGGTCCTCCAACAAATTTTCTTTTGGGAGTATGCATGGACCCAATCGCAACCTTTAGATAGATAATTTTTTTCAACATCCCTGATGATCTTTCAAAGCACTAAAACCCAGTATATACCCCTAATACAGCACAACATCCCTGATGATCTTTCAAAGCACTGAAACCCAGTATATACCCCTAATACGGCTCAGCCAGCCAGCAGACAGGTTCTGCCAAATGGGCCCCAAGTCCAACAGATCCCTATTGAACAGAGGAAGGAAAGAACCTTTTCAACATTAAGCATGGATTGAGGTGACTGACTACCAAGAAAATGAAAGGATCCCATAACAGGGCCTGCAAAGATAAAACAAATGGACAAGATAAGGCTATGAGAGAATCGATGAAACCAAATTGCATTCTTTGATGATGAAAACAAGCTGAGATGGAGATGGGACAGTACACAAAAGTTCACGTCAAACAAGGTTATACCTTCCACCTTCAGGACTTGACAATCTGGATAGAGAAACAACACTTGGAACAAGATCTGTAAGAGGGATTTGTGGCCTGAGGTGGCTGCCTTTCCATGGTTTGAAGTTCAGAAGAAACATAAGCTAATCTACAAAGGTGTGGTTTTGTTGGCCCTCTATATGTCCTAACTGTAAGCAAAACAAAGAAACAACAAATCATTTATCAGTGAACTGTAAACTATCTTTTACTTGCTGGAATGATCATGAATTTATGATACAAAGTCGAAAGGAAAGTCAAGATCTCTAACCAAATTTATAAGGAATTGGCCTTAAAGAGAGATGCAAGTCAGGAATTATAAATAAAATCTGGGGTATAGAACCCTTCTTCATTGTTCAGAATGTTTGGAAGGAAAAGAATAATGGAATTTTTAGAAACAAAAAGCAATATGCAATTCAGGTATTAAACAAAATGAAAAGGAATACACAAGAAACAATCAAATCTTTGAGAGGAATAAGGATTGCTCTTCCCTGGTAGGGAGAAATGGAATTTCCAGATCTGGACATGGGAAATAAAGAGATGTTTATCTTCAAGAGGAAGCAAAAACCAAAAAGTTCAGCAATGCCAGATGGCAGAAACTGTGAAAATTACAACTCACCAGATCACGGTTACACTTTCAATCGTTTACTTTAAAGTTTAAATTAACCCAGAAAAGATAAATGCAACACACTGATAAGCAAACAATACAAAGAAAGGCAAACACAAGATGTACCCTGGAAACCCCAATGGAGAAAACCAGCCAACAGTTTTGTCTTTTATTGCATATTTGTTAATCATCACTTACAAAGACAGGATTCCGGATATGACTCACCGGATCTCAGACTCTTGACTCTCACCGTGCCCAAACCCTCAGTAGAAAAGACAAAACCCCAACAGAAGATATGACTCACTTCTGTCCTTCACAAGAGATATAACTCCCTCTTGTCACTCAAGAGATATGACTCACTCTTGTCCATTGTGTTTAATACAACTCTCAATAGACTCTTCTACAACATCACTTTATGTCAATACCATGGGTCACAACAAGATTCTGGATATAACTCAACGGATCTCAGACTCTTGAATCTCACTGTGCCCAAACCCTCAGCAGAAAAGACAAACCCCAACAAAAGATATGACTCACTTCTGTCACTCACAAGAGATATAACTCCCTCTTGTCACTCAAGAGATATGACTCACTCTTGTCACTCAAGAGGTATCAATTGTAGACAAGACAATTAAGGATTGTCCCTTCCAAATACTCTCTCATCCCAAGCCTTTTCAATCTTTTATGTGGCAGCAATCTGCGGCTGTCAAAGGGACTGGGCATATTGTTTGGCCATTCAATCCCTGCACATCTTATCCCTGATTTTTATAGTATCAAGGTGGTTTTCTCTCTATAGTAGTCAACTTATTCTGCTTTTTCTGAGGGCTGCAAGTTTTAGGGTAACACAAGCCTTGCTCTTCCATTTTCGAGATCAGATCTTTTGCTTTTGCTTTTGCTGTCATTTAGGCAGCAATATGTTTGTGTATCGTCAATTGCACCAATTTCCATTCTCCCCCATTGGGTGTTGGTAGAATGGTGGGAGCAACAGGGATTTTTCAGTTAACGCTGAGACTTATGGAGTGGCATTTAAAATAAGATAGGGAGTGAGACAATGCTATTGAGACAATGGCAATTAGTGCAGTTGAGGATAACTATGGATGGTAGGAAAGATTCTTATGATCTTTCCCCTTACTGGGAATTGCCCTCGGTATGGAAAATGGCTCCAGGATTTGGCTGTGAACTGTGAGAACATAAGGTGAGCTCCCTCCAGATCAAAAGGTTTTAAGTCTCCGCATTGTGGACTTGCCCAGGATAGATTCAAACAACATTTACACTTGAAGCCCCACTTCAGGGCCTCTGTCCACACTCCCTGAACTCTACAATCACTCACTATAGAGAAGCTCCCAGATGTTCCACATCTTATCCCTGATTTTTATAGTATAAGCTCTGGCCCCTGGGGCTCTCAATAACCTGGAGATAATGTGGAAGTTGACTCAAAATGTGAAGAACAAGTTCCACAATCTGAAGACGAGGGTGATAGAACAAGAAACAAAAATAAGAAAATAAAGAAACAAATTATCTGAGACCAGGAAGCAGTTGCAGATGATGAAAGGAGAGCAGCAGCGAGGACAACAGTGCACTATTATTGAATGGTGAAGCTTTTTGTCGAAATTCTGATCTATTTTTAAAATTTTGGAACATCCACATGCTGCTTGTAGAAGACTATATACTGAAGCAAGACACTGCATAAGGAACTAGGCTACCTTTTTGGACACCCTGCTGCTCAGAAGAAGACTTACCTATTGTCCTTTTTATCATTTTGATCTATAAGATGATTTGCAGTACTATAATAGTAACATAGTTGATTCTCCGTTCTGTATTTCCAATGTAAATGGCAATGTTATACATATATTGCAGTACAATCTGCCAACTGCAGGTAAATTAGCCAGAAATTTGTTTGTAGATGGCAGTATTCGAAAATCAAGATAATAGAAATAATGTATATACCTATAAAGAGCAATGGCAAGGACAATTCAGAGAGAGAATTGCAATCCATGTTCAAACTATCTCAGGTTGCTAGTTTCTGTCTACCCTATTTTGTATAAGTATTTGTATCATTAATGAAATTATAAGCTCGTTTACCAATCAAAACAGAACATGTATAGAAACTCCGGAAAAGAAAAAGAAACAAAAGATATGTATCAATTGATATATTACGTGCCAAAGCTCAAACACACAGCTGTGACTTGTGCTGTGCCTACAAAGAATAACAAAATTACATTAGTAACAAAAATAGTGGACATCAAAAAAGCAAGGGATGACTACAATAGTAATAAGATAAATAATTTTTGATACTGCCATTGTAAGTTCCATCTCAGAAACAATATGATGTCGGGAAGGTCTATTGAAATACCTTTGATGTTCTTCTTCTTCTTAGGCTTGTTTTCATCAGAGGGAGGAACATAATGAAAGGTGTCCCTAATAGCATTAGAAGGCATCGAGGGAGAGCCTTCAAAATCATAACTAGGATATTCTTGAAATCCAGATACCCTCGTCATGGAATGTTGCCTCTTTCTCCCTATTTCAACATTTATTTCTACCTGTTAAGCCTTTTCTTCTTAAAAATTTTCAAAATGACTTTCCAATTCCAATCTTATATCTCCAATCTCTTCTGTTGTGATTACAGGTTGTAATTTGGATTTTTATAACAGCCAAGTGTTTATTCAACCTATGAAAATCCCCCCTTGTCTGATATGTTTCCTGCAAAATTTGCAATACATCTCACTATCAACAAGATCGGCATGGATCCATGCATGGTCTTTCACTCTCGGGGCCATTGTAAATTCAAATAAATCTGCAAATACAAATGTGCCAACTTTATCTCAATTTTTTTTGCAACAAAAGACATATCTGTTTTTATGAGAGAAAAGAAAACAGGGGTGGATTTGACTATAAACCTACCTGGGAATGAACTCAATGGGCACAAGACTTTGGACAACAACCTGTCCAAGCTTGAATATGGGATGTAGCCTCCTTCAGTAGATGCCAACTCCACTACAAGCAACCCAAGAATATTTGCCAAATGAGATCCCAGATCACTCCAAATCACACTCTTCGCTGCTGCTCCAAAAACTCCAAATGCTCAATGAGACAGGTGTGAGGAAAATAGAGGCAGGGGTGGGTTGGGTAGGAGGTGGGTCTCTTTATAGTATGCATTTTGGGTTTAGGGTTTTAGGAAATACATTTTTAAGGTTTAAAGAATAATTATCTTAAAAATGGCCCCACTGGCTAGTTAGGTACTGACTTTGCCGAGTAGGTACGGACTCAATTGAGTTGGATCGGTTTGGTCTTTTTCACACTCGAACCTCCACTGCTGATGTTGATGGAGACTTGGTGCAACTGTAGACACTACAGTCTACTTCCATTGTATTTTTTTAAACCATGGGAACCTAGCAATTTTCCAAGAGTATATGCAACAGCGTGCAAGCCACATATACCAATAGCTCATAGGTCAACCTGGGCCGAGACTTCACATCAAGGGGATTCCTACCCTTTCAGCTTCACTACAATGGGTCAATTTGTGCAGCCCTACCCCCCACCGAAATTGAACTTGTGACCTCCTTGGAGATAACACATGTTCTTAACCATTGGGCCCAATTAGGTGCACACTTCACTACGCCCACTGTTACCTCAACATACATGCTTCCTGCTCAGGTTTTGTTTTTGCCTACTCTAGGGGTTATCCCCAACTGTACATGCAACTTATTAGTAAATAGTGCAATAGAGTTTGGTCACAGGTACTTGAACTACTAGGTCAAAATGGAACTTAATGGAAAGAATCAGAGGAAACTGGTGCTAACCAAGGGATGGAGTCAAAATCAAGCCAGAACATGCGTCTGAAGGAAAATGGAGAATAATGGTGAGGCTTATGAAATGGAAGAATCTTGCCACACACAAAATATGACTGAAAGACTTGGGTTTGGTGCCGATAACAACCTTTGTCCTGGCTGCTACTAGGTATCTAAGGAATGGATCTCTCCAATCTACAGATTGTCAGGGCCTTGGAAAGCTCGCTGAAACCTGGAATAGTTCAGGCAAATCAGGGTTAAAGAATCTCTAGATCTGCAAACTATTCTTAACAATGGAACAAAAATGGCTGAAATATGTACTAGTTAAGTATCAAGCATATAAAAACAGGGGTACAAAAAGTGGATCAATTATTCCAGCTTTATTTAATTGTAAACCTCTGAAATTACAATGACAAATGTCCTTGGTGATCCAACCCCATTACAATAAGTATTTACTACTCTTATAGACTTCAATTGACCTGGAACTGTGACCTAGGTTTAAGAGAGTCTTCGCCCTACATGAGATCATTTACAATTGTGACCATGCGTTACATAACTGCACCTTAAACTTCAATCTCATAGTGATCTGACTGTTGAACTAGTTAGCTATAAGAAGAACTGCTCTTAGTTGCATGCAGAGCTGAAGGTATATTATGGAAACCTCTCCTGCATGCCACTTTGAATTACTCTTAAACTCAAGTGAGGTATGATGCAAACTCTGTCTTATCAGCATGCAAACTCAACTTGACTGCTGTCTTATCATAATGCAAACCTCACCTTTGACTGCTGTT
This sequence comes from Pseudotsuga menziesii, assembly GCA_001517045.1. Classification (NCBI taxonomy): domain Eukaryota; kingdom Viridiplantae; phylum Streptophyta; class Pinopsida; order Pinales; family Pinaceae; genus Pseudotsuga; species Pseudotsuga menziesii. The sequence goes on from LPNX010693046.1 coordinate 161,718, forward strand.
TGACAGCAAACAAACCCCATCTTTAAACTACTGTCTTCTCCTCATGTAAACTCAACTCTACTGTTGTCTTATGATCTTAAGCAGTTGCATCCTCTGCAACACATGGAGACATAGCTTCTTGAGCTCGGAGACATCGTTTAGAGGGAGGTAGGGAAACATCATCACTCGGTAGAATACTTCTCAAACGATATTTATCATCCTTTGGTGTGGTGAAAATGATGGTGACTAAGACCCTTTTGAGTTGGCTTATATGCGGGTCCAACTGGTGTATTATCGACATTAGTACAAACCCCCAAGTGTTCCCTTGAATAGAAAACTCAAGTGTTGAAGTGCGAACTACCGGCAATAGGAACTACCGACAATGGACTAAATCCCTTGGTGAGAACTGACACTAACTGATCGAACAACAAGCAAGCAAGTCATATTTAATCCCTTGGAATGGTAGGCTGACCAAACAAGGAACATCGGCTATGTGTTTTATATCCATTGACTGGAAGGAATACTCCCTAGGTAAGAACTAACAACAGACTGAATACTTTGGGCATACTTAATCCTCTAAGGTGAGAACTAACAGACTAGCTGAACAAGCAAACATGTCTAATTTAATATCCTCTTCAACTGAAAGTGTGTGCACCCAACTAGTAGAAGGATAAAAAGTGATATTGTCTGTTGAAATTGTAATAAAAAAGGGCATGTTATAAAATATTATCCTTCTTTAAAATAAAAATAAGATGCTGTTGTTTTATCTATTGTTGGTCCTTGCTATGTTCTATTTACCTTTTCTCTTGCGTACTATTCTCCTGTTGTAACTGCTTCTTCCGCTGTTGGTCAGATTTGGTCTTACAATAATAAAAGGAGTCTTAGCCTCATAGAAATATATCTTTAGTCTATTTGAGGGTACCCCCTCTCTAGCCTGAGAATTGGCTCGAAGTCCTAGATTGGTGCAAGAAGGTTATCCTGCACATTATGCCCATGCATTTGTCCCTGTGAGAGTAGAAACAACCTGAGGAACAACATAAGAACTAGCACAGTTGTCAGGGGCTCTATCTCAGTAAAAGACATAAGGGTTTCTTTCTAGTTGAAGAGACAAAAAGCTCACTGAAAAACTGTGATTAGTGTTTCTAAGCACCCTAAATTTTTTAGCACAGTAAGGTGCTGCACTTTCACAGAGATGGGAATGAAAAAGCTTCACATAGAACTTTTGGGCAGATGGGTGAACATATAACATTCATAGGCTTCAATAACACTTGCTTCAGGAAAGGAACTTAGCAGTAGCAGCACTATTGTTATTTGAGGTGTGGTCATTCATTTTCTTGGGCACTAAAGAACTGAATTCTTACCAGTAATTGAAAAACCAATTATTTAGGAATCAAAATTCACAATAAAGAATCAAGATTCAGGACGCTAGACAATTTTGAACATTCACAATGTAGGATGCTAACCAAGATTAACATGCATGAGCTAAATTTCCAAATAAAACCAAGAAACCAACCTGCAATTCATCACCCACCTCTTTAAGAGCCTCCAAGCTCTCTCGAATGCCCTTCTATCCATGGAAGAGCTCGAAAACAAATACCCAAATTCTAAACCCTCGGCAATGGTTTCTAAGCATGACAATTCCTCGACGAGCATCAATGTGACCTGATAAATACCCAAAACACCAAAAGCACCTCTCAGACCAAATTCACAACTATTTTCTCCCAAAACCCACAAAACCCTCATGGCTTCTTGCCAACAGAAAATATTTGGCGTCAAACGTCTATTTAGATAATCCGAGTAGGAAATCTCCACGAATTCAACATAATTCTTCATACTTGGGTAATTTGGGGAGGAATTCACCATGAATTCAGATAATGTTGATTCTAGAATGATAGAGTTTACTATGTATGAAGCAGGAACAGAGTAACACAGTCGTAGTTGCTCATCAAATAAGGGATTCATAGGGCAGCTTGATGCTTTCACAATTTATGCGCCTCAATTTTCTCAGTGAAGCTGTTGTCCGCACTGCTTTGAAGAAATCCCTCTGCAGTCAAAGAAAAATGTCTATTACGTTAATCCTATTGGCTATTCGATCCATTCCACTGATCCAGTGCAAAAAATTAAAACAATAAACTTACAAAGAACTGTGCAGGTCATCTTAGCTTTCTCATAAGCCATTTCCTTCTCATAATCCTCCATGAATGAAGTCAAGAAGAGTTTGGTCATATGTTTGGGTTTGAGCTGGAGGTATTTTGGTCATATTCCAATGATCATTTTATTAGTTTACATAGTACATATTATATGGTATATTTTATATTTTATTTCGTTTATTTTATATTGTATTATAAGTTTTATTATATATATATATATGTTTTACAATAATATATATGTGTGTTCGAGCATTTATATTGTTTTGTGTTATATATATATAATCATCTAGTGCAGGGTTTCGATCTTCAATAGGCGAGATGCTGGTAATGGAATTGAATTTTGAACCAGACGAAGGAAAGCTTGGGTATTATCCGGTTGTAATTTATAAATCCAAGAAGGCAGTTCCGAGATACCCCAGAAATAGGAAGGAAGGAGCCAGGAACCTTTAGCCTTTTGGGATAGTTTGTTAGACCTTTCAAGCCTACCAACCACACTGATTATATATTTGTTCCTTTAGCATTCTTTCGTAGCAAAACAGGCCCTAATAAATTGATATGGACTTGTATGATTCAGAATTGGAGGATAAAGTACTATAATGAGGAGGACGACAAGAGACGAAAGCTGGTTTGCTTTCTTAGTATTGGTTCGAATCCAATCGTCTCTGCCATACAGTATTTTCGGAAGCTAGTGCAAGTTGTACCAGTCCAAGTAAGAAATCTCTCCTCCTCAATCAAAGGATAGAAGCAATTAGGCATGGATAAATTGATCGATCAGGTGACTCGGCTCCATCATTCTCCCCACCCCGCCCTATTTGTTCCAACTAGGATTTCTGTAATCAATAAATAGATTGTCTGGTGGGAACTTGAACTCACTCAATATAATATAACTATCATGGCAACTCAGAAACATATATTATATCTCTCTTGTGTATGGTGTTTCGATAGGTTTAATAATTTTACGCCGCTAACCGTTCAGGGGCTCATCATTGGGTTAACCCCGGCCGCCCTAAGTTGGGCAAGTAAAAGAAAAGAAAGCAATCCATTTCCTTTTCCTTGTCTCTCTTGCTAAGCTTTTTGGGGTCTGTGTTGAAGGTTCCAAGGGTATTTAGATTTAACGGGGTCCAGCGCGATGGTGATTCATGGTGAATGGGGTATTTATTTAATGGGGACTACTTTCTCGTCTAGCGAACATCTCTTGTCATCTGTTGGAGACATGAGGGGACATATATCTTCTTGGCCAATGGTGGGGGTGAGGGTATGAACCCGCTCGCTTGAAAGAAAGAGGGCAAGGGCTGCCATCGGTCCTGATCTCATCTGGTGGGAGTGATGGGGTGACTGGGTGTGTTATTGGGGATGTAAGCCAGCAGCCAACAATCAATCACTAACTAACCAGGGCGGTGTCATTAGGGGAATGGTTGCTAAGGATAACCTACATAACGTTGGGCACTACCTGACCTCCCCTCCCCTCCCTGAATGGCTCTATCTATTCCCTCTCCCTGGCTCTAGCCCCTCTCGGAATACTGTCTATAGCCCCTTCCCTGAGTACTTCTCTCAAGGTATATCAACATTTGTAACAAGTTGTTGAAGGTCTTTCTTGGTATCTTTTATCAATTAGGTTACAATACCCTACCATTAATTAAACCACCTGAGAAAAAGAAGCCCCCCATGTTCCCTTTAAGCCCCATGTTGACTAGATGATGTTACCCATGTTCCCAACAGCCATTTGCTGAAAGACCCACCCAACACGGATGGAACGTACGGAACATAGTGACTACCTGGACTAGACTAACTGCTGATCGATACCATGCGTTTACCTCTATAGATGTCTAGATGTGGTCTAATGTAGTAGAGGTTTTCTATTTGTCTATCATCGGTATTAATTTATTAGTGTCGTATTGATATGTTAATATCAAACATATCCATAGCCTCCCCGAAGTAAGCATTATACTGTAGTACTAGGTCTAACTTGGGTGGTCTAGATCTCACTTTATTAATCTTATAAGGTATACAAAATGGCCAAGGATATTGAACGTAGAAATATGGTTAGTATGTTCTTGTACTTATCTTGCACAAATTAACTTATGGGTTATGTTAATTAGGATTAATTCATCAAATACCCTTTGTAACACAAATCCATCTACAATGTTACAATTTACTAAATTTTAACACCGCAGATGGATCTAGAGAGAATCTATCTGTAGTGTCAAAATTTAGTAAATTGTAAAACGTCATTGCCAAAATTGCAATTTTCCATTGTTGGAGTGACAATAAAAAATTACTAACATAAATGGCTAATTCATATTCTTCTAGCTAGTCATTTTTTATGCCGTGACTAAATTGGTCGTTTATGTTAGTCATTTTTAACTCTATCACTTATTGTCTAGTCATATTTGTTAACTGGTGACTAAATTAGTCATCAATTTTAGTCGTTTATAGTTGGGTCAATCAAAATTGCCAATATTTAGTAGTAAATCACTTGAAAATCCTGTGGTGACTAAAAATTTTAGTCACGTAGTAGCTAATTCCTCATTTTGTACTAGTGGTGGAATACCAATGTTAATGGCTGAGAGTGATGATGAAGGTAATATAACCCGCTCAGGAATAACAGAAGATGACGAAACAAATGAGGGTAAGTGCAGAGGGATAGTGAGAGATTGGGTTCCTACAATAGCGGATGGAGGAATGGGATGTTGATCTGGGTTGATTAGTATGGAAATAGGTGGTGAGATTAAAGAGTGATAGAACTAGGATAATGAGGATGATGGGGTTACCCCAGCAGGCAAAGTGGAAAGAGTGTGGATGGATGAGAGGAGGAGCGCTGCAGTTAATGAAACAAGAGCATAAGTAGTTTCATGGATCTTGGGATGTGGAATGGAATCTTCCACTTCATTATCACTGAACAAATCTGCAAATGTCTATAAAGGTTGAGTCATTTCCTCGATGACAGGCACAGATGAATGCATTTCTTCTTCAGCATCATAGTCAATAAGATCAATGGTGGGTATGTGAGAAACACTCACCTGAATCCTCTGCTTTTCAAATGGCTTAATATCAATTGGTACTTGTTCATCACTTACCTGTGTAACTATAGTAGTCGATTGAATGTCAGAAATAGACTTGAAAGTTGCAGCTGCTTGATTATCCAATACAAAAGTTATATGTGCTAATTTTTGCTTTGACTATTGAGAACTATGCATTAGAGCCCTCAGTTGCTGAGAAATTGTCGCATGTGGAAGATTTTCCATGGGATCTTTTCCCTTATTCCCATATGTATAAGTCACTACTGATAAAACTTTTGTTTGTCGGGCTTCCTTCTCTTCCCTATCCTTCTTCACCTTTTCAAGTAGATCAAGTTCCATAGCTTTGTAGCTCAGAATCCTAGCTTTAAGCTCTTGTTGCTGTTGTAAAATGTGGCTCTGTTCCTCTTTGCTCTTAGCCCTGGCTAGGACCTCAGAAAATGTATTCACCCCTTGGTAAATAGAGTCGTCAAGGATTTCTTCATGAACATACCCAACCCATGATATGGTTATGCTTGTAGTGGGCATCAAGAAACCCCTTAGGGTCATGTCTCCTTTTAAGAGCAAAGCCAAGCTTCAAAGAGGCTATTTGATCACCTAAGCCCAAGTTGAAGTTGGAACGACCAGTGATCCAAGATTCCTAGAAAATTTAGGCCAGCCTTTCCTCTGAAGAGCAACAAGTTTCCTGTAGACACCATTAGTGACGGTCTGGAAAGAGACCTCTTCAAGAACCAGCCTATCAGGAACTATCTTGGGCAACATATGAACAGTATTGCCAACCCAAAATCTAATATATGAAAAAGACTCGTCGACATACCAGTCACCCATAGCAACAATGAGAGCTCTGGCTTCAGCTGAAAAGGCAGGAGCTTCCACTTTGAATATCTTGAAATAAATGGTTCCCATGAAGTGTTCAGATATGTCATAGAACTAATCCATATAGTTGTTATCCCACATTTTTGAATAGTAAATTGGTACAGGAGGGGCTGGTAAGGTCCAGTTCCATCCCAAGTGGGGATATTGGAACTCTGTACAAAATACATCAATGATAAAGGACAAAAATAAGAAATTGGGATTCTTTCGGGCAGTGGCCTTTTGATAATCCTGGATAGCCATTTTAAGCTCCAACGATAAGATAGAATCCCATGGGAAAGATTCACCAGTAGTTAGGACGTGATCAGCCACTGCAACCCATTCAAATTTAAAACAAAGCAATTGGGAAGACCATAAAGCCTGCATAACATGGTTATCAGTAAAGAATAACGTTCCCTAAACCAGGTGACAGGGTACAGGTTGTCGGCCCTCAGCGAGAACTTATTAGGTTCATTCATCTAGGATTTTAGCATTTCATTAAAATTGTACCTAGTTTTTTAGGATTGGGCGAACTCTGCGTTGAGGGGTTGTATAGCCGGTTTAAGAGCATAAGCTCTAGTAAACACCTTAGGATGAAAAGTGGCCAATTGTGACCCTGCGTTATCATTAAAGGACCGGTCTTTAGGGTTTGCATTGTCCATAATCCATTTAACTGGGTTAGTGTAAGGGAGGATAGAGGGTCTCGAAGTGATGGGATGTAGACCAGATTCCTTAATTTTCTGATAAGCCGACTGGTCATTTTGAATGTCTGAGAGGTCATCATTATAAAAAATTGAGTAGATTTTGGACCAGTCAATTTGGTAACTTTCAGTGACTACCACTAGTGTCCGAGAAAAAGCCAAAGTTCGGGTCTTTTGTCAGCATGTCTTTGTGGGTGCTCTTGCAGTGAGTGGTTCGAGCCATTCTTGAAATTGAAAAACTATGTTTAAACACATAAGCAAGAAATCAAGACTAATTCAAACAAAACGACAATAAACAATTAAACAAAGAAATGAGTAAGAAACCAACCTGAAATCAACTGGGACTGTAAAAATGTTCTCTGGTAAAAAATCATAGTGAAAAACCACGCACCAAATTATTCCGTAATAGTAAAAAAGGTAAAAAAAATATAAAGCACCTGCTTATATATAGATTTTCCATGGGTCGAATTAAGACCGTAGGATCATGATAAGTAAACGATCGGGATTAAATCTTGAGGAATACAAGATCAAAATGCGAAATTTAAATTATACTCACCATCTCGCAAGCTGCATTCCGCAATTGCAGGATGTGGGATTACAAAATACCGAAATTTTATTTAACCCTTTCTGCAATCCGCATTCCCGCATACTGTGGGTTGCAGGTTGCGAAAACACACAACAAAAATATTAAATCAAAATACTTCTCGCAATCCACAATCTGCAATTTGCGGGTTGTTGGATGACAAACCACACTCATAAAATAGCTTCCGCAATTGCGGGATGCGGGATTACAAAATACCAAAATATTATTCAACCCTTTCCGCAATCCGCAATCCCACAAATTGTGGGTTATGGGTTGCGAAAACACTGAACAAAAATCTTAAATCAAACTACTTCCCACAATCCACAATTTGCGGATTGCGGGACCAAAAAATTTGCAAACATAAAATCAAAATTTTGGAATCCGCATTATGGGTTGTGGGTTGCGGAAAGACGCTTTTTTTGGGGAAAATTTAGTTCTTTCCGCACCTCACCAAAACATAAGAAACATGCATAAAATTTCAAAAATGTTAACAAGGTGAAAATTCGGCAAAGACATAGAAACCATGATAATTAGGATGAGAACCCTAAGGAAACTAAAGAATCCAAACATTACCTTAGCATATAAAAATTGGTGCTTCGATGTTTTACTGGATAATACATGGGATCTGTTGCAGGTACAACACCGCTCATATCTCATCCGTTTGTTTTTCCCTAGATCCACGGCCTAGATATGTTTTTCTGTTGAGGTTTTGGCTATATAGTGTGTTTGAATTTTTTAGGTTTTTACTATTTGTTTTCTCTGCAATTTTACTGTGCCTATTGATTTTTAGTTTGATTTCTTTTTGTTGCACCTGACATCTGTCACTAGTTGTGGAAGGTTTCTATTAGTAAGTCAAGTTCTTACGACTGTCTATGTTGTTATTTGTACACTTTAGTAAGTTTTGACCATATTTGCAGAATTTCGAGCATACATGGAATCTCCCATGCCCAAAAACACGAGGTCAAAAACGACTCTGCAAGAACAAAGGTCCAAGGAACCAAATGCCAGAATCTTTACAGACATTAGTGGGCGAATTTTTGAAAACCTATATTTGGACTGGTTGAGAATTTATTCAACTTTCGATGATGATGATTTCTCGGCTATTCCTCATGAGCAGTCGGCTTACATCAACATTAAGAGTTCATAGCTCCATCTAATTTCCGCTAGACTACCATTTATGCCCTACACAGACGCAGTGAAGTGGGCACTCAATCACGCTAAGCCTGAAGAGCAAGTTTTCAATGATTACATTGGCGTTTTTGTGGCCTCATTCAAACCTGAAATATTTGCTAAGGCTTACACTCTCAGTCCCTCGAAATAGTTACTGAATCGTAAGTTCGTTGATGAAGCAGTAACCCGTTTCAATTACGAATAGGTGGTAAAATCATGGATGGCAAATCCTACCGTGTTTACTCCACAACAAGGTATTGGCTACCCTACTTCATGGTTCAGGGAACCATTTTCACTATTGGCCGACCGCTATGTTCTGTCGATTATATGGTGAGGCAAATTCCACACATTTCAAAGAAAAGTGGGTTCCGACAGCCCAACATATTATTCTTACAGGTGAGTCGTTTAATTGGGTTCAAATATTATCTGTTAACTTGCAGCAGCAAATTGAAAAATAGTTGAAAATTGCGTCAAGCAAAAAAACACAATTTTACATGTTAGCCTATGTCATGGACGTTTTTTGTGCGACTTCGGCATTTCTCGATCTAGGTTGGAATTGGTAGAAGAATTGTCCACCGGTTCATATTTACTATTCTGACACGTGGGAGGATAATTTTGTTCGTCGTATAAATGACATATGCGACCTTTTCTAAGGGTCCATGTATCATAATATTTTTAAAGTCGATGCTCCAGCATTTTCAGCAAAAGCCAGGGCTTTAAAAACTCTTCATGGAGATTGGTACATCGGGGAATCACTAGTACAAAATGAGGAATTAGCTACTAGGTGACTAAAACTTCTAGTCACCACGAGTTTTTCAAGTGATTTACTACTAAATATGGGCAATTTTGATTGACCCAACTATAAACGACTAATTTAGTCACCAGTTAACGAATGTGATTAGATAATAAGTGACAGAGTTAAAAATGCCTAACATAAACGACTAATTTAGTCATGGCATAAAAAATGACTAGCTAGAAGAATATGAATTAGTCATTTATGTTAGTCATTTTAATTGTGTCATGAAAATTTGCAAATTTGACAATGAAGTGTAAATTTTGTAAATTGTCTACCTTCTATTAGTAATATTGGTGTCATGCACCTTGATCTTCAGAGACCCAACAAAGCATTTACATGAATTTTCTCTTGACCATCTTTATCCTTGTTGCACCATTGAATTAGCAAACCCAGTTAAGCATGTTCCAAAGGAAAATTAGGCTCCTATGTCAATTACGAATTAGGTGCTAGAACCAGTACCATATCGATACCTAGCTAGAAGCATCATATCCCTACATCCCCTCGAGAACCAGTCATTCAAATGCGCCTCCTCCACGTAGACTTACCAAATGCATCCAATGCATGGCCAAAAAGACACGTCAAGTACTTCGGATCTGTGGGCTGAAGGTATCGACGTTCGACCGTTGCTCCCCTGTTTTTGCACTCGATACCCTATTTTTGTAGACGATAGGGTGGTTCAAGATCTCGTAGTGACCAGTCGGAGCGCTTCAAAGGTATAGTTCTTGTCGCTTCAATCGTGTTCATCACTCCAATCAATAACCAATTGTTATGGCTTTTTACAGGTTTCAATGCTGCCAGAGTTAGTTCTTACACTTTACATTCACAATTATCACCATCTCCAACCTATGCGCTCATAACCATATGCATTTTGAGCTTTCAGCTTGGGAAAAGCATGATCCCTCTTGCAATGCCACTATTTGCAAATGTCACTGGTTTTTGCACATCGACATTCCTCACACGCTCCAAAGGAAAACTAAAGTAGACTGTAGAAGAAACTATTAAAATTTGTAAGAAGGTTTACTTGTTGCAAATGTCATTGTAGAGCGGGGGTAGAACGATACCTTCAGACCACATATCCGAAGTTGACGTGTTTTTTTGGCCATGCATTGGATGCATTTAGTAAGTCTAGATGCAGGAGGCACATTCGAATGGTCGGTTCTCGAGGGGATGTAAGGCCCTCATTTGTGGTTGTCATCGGTCGCCACCCCGGAGACTATTGATCGGATTTTGGTACCGATTGGAGTCGATGATTTGGCCGAGAAGTAGCGACGGCGACTGACTTCCAAGCCAAATCGTCAACTCCGTAGACTACTCCATTTATAAAACTAAACAACTTATATGATAATTATTGAAAAAATATAATATATAACCTATTAACATAATTTATATAATAAATAATAAATAATAAAACAAAAAATATATAACAAAAACAACAAAAAAATCTATATAATTTATATAATAAAATAAAAAAAATAAAAAAAATCTATATAATTTATATAATAAAATAATAAAATTAAAACTAAAACAAAAAAATATATATAATTTATATAATAAAATGTTGTGCTCTTTCAGAAAGTCTCGCTAAGATGCAATACATTCGTGAAATTGAGATTGCTGGTGGCCATGTAAAAATGGCAAATTATTTAAGAAAGTTTTATTTACTCTAAAAAAATGGTAATATTTATATGATTTTTGGAAATTATTTGAGAAAGTTTTATTTATTCTGAAAAATAGTAATATGTATATGATTTTTCTTAATTTGTATTGTAAAATTCTTAATTCTTAAAATTCTCAATTCTTAATTATTTTCATCTACAACAGCTGTCGACCCAACTCTTGACCCAAGACCTCTCCACCCACCTCTATGGCAACGACATTCATGGCCGATGGCCGATTTTCCTGAACCACCATCCTTCAATTCTGTCCATTACTGCTCAACTTGCTCGTTCGTGACAAAAATCCTGTCAGTTGGCGCCAAACATAGGAGGGTTTGGTGTTCGGTGGATGTAGGGGGAATCTAGTGACATGCCAAATTTCTCACCTTTCAGTTTGCGCTTGAATACATTAGAAACCTTGTTTTGAAAAACAGGAGGCGACTTGTCATGGCGGGATTCGAGCTTGACATCTCGTATATTAATGATCAGCTCATGGCCATGCCATTCTCGGCCAAACACATGTGCGTGTTGTACAGGAATCCACTCTGGTAGGTCAAGACAGTGATCGAGATGCGCCATGTTGGGTATTATAAGGTCTACAATATTTGCTCAGAGGAATCATATGATCCGACACATTTTCATGGATGTGTGGAAGTTTTCGCATTCGATGACCATCATGTCCCCCCTTTGTCAACAATGAAGTTGTTTTGTGAGAGTGTCCATTCCTGACTTTCAAGTGATCCCCAAAATGTTGCAGTTATACATTGCAAGGAAGGTAAAGGTCGAACAGGTTTGATGGTATGTGCATACCTTGTCTACACAGGAATGCTAGTAGACGAGGCACTTTAGTTGTATGCAGATTGTCGAACAACCAATAATGAAGGGGTTTCTATTGCAAGCCAGCAGCGTTATGTTCAGTACTGGGCCAAGGTACTTTCGTTCCAAATTGGAAAATCCTTGGGCCTCCTGACTGAGGGTTTGGTGGGTTATGGATATAGATATTGCTAATACCCCTTGAGGAGATTGGTATGGATATTCATCACTGTTCAAGGTTTACAATCTCGCTATTTAATTGCCATAGCTGCCATGGATTAAACAACATTAGAGAGAACCTGGAGGCTCTTGAAGAGGCCGACCACTAATTCTGCAGCTTTGGAGTCAACGCCACCTTCTTTGCTTACAAAATCCCTGGTGAGTTTCCTTTTTACTGTGAATTTTTATCTTTTTCCTAATAATATTGAGTCTTGGCTAATCGCCGAAGCACTTACTCTTTAATAGCGTTTCGATCTATTTACCCACAAGCCACAGTTGTGGCCATTAAGAACAACATGTTCTTGTTTAGAACTCATAATCTCTCTGCAAAACTCCAGTCCAATATGCAAGTTGAAAACCTGAGTCAATCTACCAAAATATATCCGACTTGATAGGAACGCATATGCAAGCGATAGCCTCCAAAATGACTGTTAGGACCGCATATGCAAGCGATAGCCTCCAAAATGACCTATAGAAAACACAATGTCTAAAATAAAGGTAGAATACTTTGGTGGAGAACCATGGAATGGTAAAAGTGAATAACAATGGATTCCAAGAAGAGATGGTGTCAATAAACATTGTTATAGCACTGGAGCACATAAGTATTTGTTACATTAAAACCCCATAATATTCAATGATTTCCAAAACTTATATAATCATGAAACTCTGTGTGGAAGTATTTTCAAGGGAGAACTGAAAGGAGGTATTTAAACAGGAGAGGCTCTAGAACCCTAAAGTTAGAGGGAAATAAATTGACTGCTCTGATTACAAAGATCTTAGCTCTAAGCGATATGGTAGGTTAATATCGCAGGTAAGTAGGTTAATATCCAAGTCGTATTTCATCCTTTGCGATGTGGCCTATTTGTGCAAATTGTGTTTTCTTCTCTAGACTCTGTTCTTCATATACTAGATATCTAATTTAAATATATTTAATTTAAATGTTAAGTCCACTAGTTACCAAAAACAATGAGTGGGACTACAAAAGTACAATAATAAGTAAGGAATGTGAGTGTGAAGAAATATATGTAAGAACTGTAAAAGAAATAGAAGAATAGAAGGATAATTTTGAAATAAGAAACATTGAGCTCTAATAACCTGAAAAGAACAACATGGGTGAAGGTTTGACTGATGGGATCTAAGTAGGAAGCACAAAACTAGCAACGTAGTCAACAATTATCTTTTTTAAAATCCAAGGCCAAGAAGAAGTTCGTGATGAGATTCTTATTGTTCACAAGTTGTGTGATTTGAAGCCTACATTGATTGACAGATGAACCAACATTCTAGAAGAAACGATTGGTTATTATGATATTAAGAAGGCATCATTTTCAGCTTGGGAAAGGGTACTTTTAAGGAAGCATTTTTGAAAAAACAGATGATGATATTAAGAAGGCATATTTGGTAAGCAAACAACTGAGTACGCATTCCTCAGTAAGGGATCATTTGAATGCTACATTTCATTGTAATACTCCTAACTTGGCAAAGGGCACTTTTAAGGAAGCATCTTTGAAAAAAACAGATGATATTAAGAAATCATCTTTTGAAAAAAAACATATGACAACATATTTCCTCAAGAAGGGAGTTTCTGGAAGCTTGCTACATTTCATTGTAATACTCCCAAATAGAGGAAGGAGACTCTCCAAGGTGTTGTAAGCTTCACAGTGATGATTGGAAGTTGTCATGACAAAATAAAAACAAATTAGGTGTAGATTATCTCATGACAAGCCGACATTGCCCAATGATGGCATTACACTTAAAAGTAGAATTCTTTTAATTTTGGAAACCCTAAATCTGATAAAAATCCATGCAAACATTTTGGGTCTATTAAGGATTGATGTGGGTTTATTAATTATCCGTGGTATTTTTACTCGATATTTCTAGGCAAAATAATTGACAACAATGACCCTAATGGTACAGAAAAGCCCTTGAGCCTGAGTCCTATGGCTGATTCATCCCGTGCCTTCCTATTTGAGCACATACCAATTTACAACAGAGATATTTTACATTGCCACTGAGGCTAATTGTACGTAGGATAGTAGATATATTATTGAATCTTGCCTTCATAAGAAGCATATGTTGGCAGATAGCTCAGATCACTAGCCTCTGTGGGCAGGCACAACAATACCTTTTACAGATTGCCTCAGGTCCTATTTATTAGGATACCAGAAATCTCATTGCATATTGCCACATATGCTAGCTAGTAATATAATTGGACACTATTAGCCCTATTAGTAGAATAGAAGAAATGGAATTGCATATTGGCGACCTCCCTACTAATAGGATAATGAGAAAATGTATAATTGTATTAGAAGTCTCTTATGAAGAGGTTACTCTAGTCCTTATGCTAGATATAGATAGTAGTAGAAATTAGACTAATTGCATTCTCATGTTGAGAAGTGTCTTGCAGAGTGATGCCATTATTTTTAGTCAATTGGTTTATAGAAAAAAATGGTTACATATTGTATCTATTAGGAAATGTGGCATCTAAATGCCACTCTCTTGAGCAACGCAGCCACTTGTCTAAAAAGTAAGGACTTCCATTGAATTTTTCTGTCAAGAAATGATCAAAATTTATTTGTAATATTGGCTCAGTATCTGATAATGATGATTCATGAAAGAGCAGTCTTAGCTCTACATTTCTCAAATCTTCTTAGGACCGCACTGCCTTGACTTCAAATGAGATTGAATTCTCCGTGACAAAGTAGTATTATTAGTGAGCTCATTAGCATATAGGGGTTTGTGATCTGTATAAAATCCTTTCAAAGAAGCCTAGTTCTTTACTTTTTTATATTATGAGGTTGGACATCATGCTCTGCATTTTGTTTATATGTTGTCTTACCTTCTCTGGAGATTGGTTCCTGTAGGAGATCAGTCATTTACTTACCATGCTTATGCTATTTATGCTTGAATACTGATTTTCATTGTTGTGAGCCAGTCCTACTGATATTGTACAATCACTATATGATCCTTTTCTCCATTGATTGTGTGTGTTGAGGGGAATATTGAACTTGCAATTAAGCATATTTGTGTGAATCATTTATATCCACTATATATGTTTCATGCTCTGTTGCTAATATTTGTCACGATGTATGATATTTAAAGGATCCTAATAGGTTGGTAGTTATTTGATCACATGTGCCAAGACCAGGCAAGCATGCTATTATTCTTTTTTCTTTTTTGGGCAGAAGGGGAGTATGTTTACAATATGTGCTAGGTGTATCAATATTTCCTGGGTTTGGTTTATAGTCATTTTCATAGATTGATGCTCTGTTCTTCATTGGATTTCCTATGTAACTGAGTCCAATAGGTCACAAGTACATTTACATGAAATATCATTCTTGCAATGGCTTCAAAATTTTGGAATGGATTTTTTATTTGGCACTGATTTTGGAGTATAAACAAATTAACGAAACAAAGCTTTTCAGACTCTTAATTCATCAACATGTGGTAAAAGATTCAATCATAGGGTGCAATCTGAAAATTGTGAATAGAAATCTATTGGTCGATGGTAAATTTGCAAATGGTGTGTCACATTAAAAGGTAATAGACAACTAGATTTAAGTTTGAAAATTGTGAATGGAAATCTATTGGTTGATGGTAAATTTGCAAATGGTGTGTCACATTAAAAGGAAATAGACGACTAGATTTAAGTTTTGGGAGATTCTCATTTTGGATTTTTCCTTTTCATACTAGTCCATTAGAACCAGATTAAACCAACATTAATTTAACATTGGCAACCAAGCATCCTCTTCTTTGGTTAGTATGAGCATGGTTAACCCAAAGATGTTTTACAGGATCCCTCATTATGTTTTGTGTTAGATCATGCTCCCCTTACAGTCCATCATTGGGTTGTGGGGAATGCGTTTACTCATGGTAAGAGATGTGGAGCATTTTGTTGTACTCACAATGATAAAGGTCAAAGGTGATAATCTAGTTTTCCCAAGTCAATGGATACTCTGGAGAGTGACGTTCTTAACTTATTATTGATTATTTTTTTATCATATTGTGATTCTAGTTGTTTGTACCTATTCTAGAGATTATTTTCTTACCACAGGAATTGACGATCCACAGGAATCGTGAACACTAGAACTCATGCCTATGGATGCAACTAGTGGCAACTAATGAAGAGTTTTAATTAATTTGGTTTTAATTTTAATCATCAGTCAATAGTGCTTACTCTGGTCTAATATATAATGATGTATTTAACTCAATTTTCTATTCAGTCTAAGGTTGAAATTGTAAGTATAGGGCTGAATGCATGCTGCTTTCATGGTTCTTATTATTCATCGTTTTACTGTTGATATACTCTTTCTCTGAGTGATTCAATACCTTTAATTAATAGCTCCCAGTGTTGATCGATGCATATGCTTCTAAAAGTCTTTAAACGTTCTTCTGGAGTTGCATGTATCAAAGTTTTTATATTTCACAAGAACTCTGATACATTCTTGTAAGAATTTGTATTTCAGAGAGTAGAGATTACAATGTACATAATAACTGCTTTGTATATTAAATGCATCTTGGAGGACACATGAACCAACATTCTAGAAGAAATAGTTAGTTTTGACCAGCATATAGAGATGGGATCCATATCTGACCATTTTGTTGAATGCAAACACCATTCCCAACTTTTGTAGATTCCCTAAACAACTTGCACAATCAAAATTAAAATTTTAGACTCTGTTTGTAGGAAGAATCCTAAAAGACTGACTGGCAAGATTATAACCCTTTATAATAAAAAAAAAAACTTATGAAGGGCTATTTTCATGCGACCAAACTCAGCAAAGTATTTTGACAATGGCCTTGGTTCAATACTTTCTTACAAAGCAAAGCGATCTCGATTCCATCCTGCAAGAGTGGTCTCTTGGGAAAAATAATAAATTTGACTGTTTTGAAATTCTCATAATCTAATACCTGGTGTTGAATATCTTTGCTTTATGTCATCTAAACACTTGGGTGCCTCATCAACTTTTCCCTTGGAGAAAAGTTGTTTTATGAAAGACCATATGTCAAAAAGTCAGATATACGATCTCTCCTAATTATTTTGTCTAGTAATTGTAATGATTTTCCCACTTCACCATCCTGAAATGGAGAAGATATTACCTCATAGTATACTTATGTATAGTAAATCTACATTCTATAATTTTCTAGTGAACTTTTGATGCCTCAAACTTTTTTCCCAACTTTCCAAGATGATGCATGACATAGATAAAACTTCTGGAACTTAGAACATGCGTTCCCTAAGCATTTGGTTCAATATTTGGGCATCAACTTCAACTTTCTTAGATTTGCAGAAAGCTTTGATGAGTGAAGACTACATAGAATATGTGGGTGAGGCCCTTACTAATAATTTTATCTAGTTGATATATCGCCTCATCCACCATACCCAACCATGCAGAGACCCCCAATGAATGTGATATAGAAACTATATAAGGTCTTTTCATCTCAACTAGATTCTTTCTTGCATGCTCCACTCTATCAACCTTGCACATAGCATTGATCAATGCATTCAAATTTGCATGCACTAGAGTAAAGCCATTTTTGGTAATTTCCTTTGCAATCTCACAGGCTAGTTCTATATTATTAGTCCTCAATTCCCATCAATCAAAATGGAAGAAATTGTATTGCTAGGTCGATGTCCTTGGTCTAACAGTTCCTTATGAAGTATCTGGTATTTCTCAACTTGACCAGCCTTACATAGGCCACCATTAAGAGTGTTATAAATAGCAGAGGCAATAGGGTAACCCATTATAACAACATAATGAAGGATATGGAGAGCATGCTCGATTTTTTTTATCTTTCATAATCCCACAATTAGAGCGTCGGTAGTCCTCATAATGACATATAATAGAAGATAAGATAAATTTATGAATGTCCAACGAATGCTCACCGAAGTAGGTCAAAGGGACCATTGGGTACAAAAGGATGAAACCAACATCAATCATCTTAAGATAGATTTGAAAGGCCTTATCTATCTCATTGACATTACATAGTTCATTTACAAGTTCACCAAGAAAGGCTTCATCAACAGAATACATTTCATCAAGCATCCGTGTCAACAATTCTTCAGCCTCTAAGTTTCCTTGACTTCAGGTACCCATAATTTAAAGTTTTGAAAGAAATAAATTATGATGACATCCTTCTTGGACTATTTCATTATACAGATCATGCACTTGATCCATGAATCTCACTTTGGAGAAAGCATCACAATGTTGTTTATGTCACCACGTTAGGAGAATGCCCCTCGTGCTTCATCTCCTTATTTCTTTGATCTCATAATGACGAAGAATGTTTTCCAATTCAGCCCACAATGTAAGAATTTGCCCAGCACTGGGATCTCAGATTGTGCTTTGTGTAGTATATAGTAAGGCATATCAAGCACTGGGATACGATGCTCAAATTTCTGTTTTTGGAATATATATGCGAAAGGCATTGGAGGAAGAAAATGTATTTGTTGTTGGAGCAGGTGCTCAGGGATGTGAATTCTTAAACATTTATGTATCGTGGGGCATTTCTTACTTTTTTCCAAAATCCTCCACCTTCTTCAAGTTTGATACAAGGAGAGGCATCACAACACTCACTCGCTGCTAATGTGACAACTATATAGTAGCATTTTTTTTTCTTTATAAACTGCCTTTTTGGTTGATCTTGCTTCAGGACCCAGGTCTATAGGCCCTAGGGCCATGGTTCTTCCTTCTCGAGTATTTTGGAGGAGATTTGAGTTTTTCATAATTTTGATGATTGGGAACACTGCCAATTATTCCATTTTATATGAGATATAGCCTTTTTCTTGTCTATTTTGTCTATAATATGATGTTTGGGAGCACTGCTAATACCATTCTATCTGAGATATAGCCATTTTTTTTGTCTATTTTGTCTTATATCAGATTTAGAGATACGTTCTTTTCTATTTTACATGGAGCGAAAGATTTTACAAAAAATTTCTAAGTAAAAATGTTTATTTGTATGTTTTGGGAAGAAATTTGGGAAATTACTCATGATCTGAAATAGTTTCTAGTGTTTTCTATATTGGTGGCTGTCCTTTAGATTATTGAGGTTAAAGTTGAGAGGATTAATTATGATGTTTTATTCTAAAGTTTAAACACAAATTTAGATAAAAATGTTGTCCATAAGATAACTCCAATTTTGAATTTTACCCTAAATGATTTTGGCAATTGTGATTCTATAATATTGGATATTGTTATTTCTTAGTTTTTACACATTGGTATCTTTGAACATTGGATGATTTCATCTTTAATTTCTTTGATTTGGGTTAATTGAGTCATATGTTGTTTTGCAGATTTTTATTTTGCTTTGAAAGTTTGGAATGCTCAGAATGCTGGTGCAACGACTGTTCTTGTTTCTGATGATCGGGAAGAGCCATTGATAAATATGGATTCACCTGAAGAAGATACTTCAGCGGTTGAATATCTGCAGAATATCACCATTCCTTCTGCTCTTATTGTGAAACAGTTCGATGACAAACTGAAAGTAGCTACCAACAAGGGTGGTATGGTTAATATTAATTTCGACTGGAGGGAGTCTATTCCTCACCCAGATGATCGGGTGGAGTATGAGTTGTGGACAAATAACAATGATGAATGCGGGCAAAGTGTGATACCCAATTGGACTTTGCAAAGAATTTTAAAGGAGTTGCTCAAATTCTTGAGAAAAGTGGTTACACACAATTCACCCCTCACTATATCACCTGGTACTATCCCCAAGCATTCACTGTAAGTAAGCAGTGCAAGGCTCATGCATTAATCATGGAAGTACTATGCACTTGATGCATAACAAGATTTCAGTCGGGGTTACGATGGTAAAGATGTTATACTTGAAAATATCAAGCAATTATGTGTCTTCAAAGTTGCAAATGAAAGTAATAGACCCTGGGTTTGGTGGGATTACGTCACTGATTTCCATATTAGATGTCCGATGAAGGAGAAAAGTACAACAAGGAATGTGTAGAAAATGTGATCCAGTCTCTAGGTGTGTTTCTTTCTATTATTCACAGTAATTTTAACAAAGTTCAAGACTCACAAGTTATAACTACTCTGCCTTTAGTGAGTATTAGTTTGTACTATTGTAGAACATACCTAACGGTGCAAGTGATCATTATTAGCTTATTGGTTCAATGGAAGCACATTTTTTGGCTAGGTTTGGATGTCAAGAAGATAGAAAAATGCATGGGGGATCCAACTGCGGATGCAGAGAACCCTGTCTTGAAACAAGAGCAAGATGCACAGGTTAGAATAGAATCTAGATGTATTCCATTTGTTACTTTCCATTTTATCTGAGAGTTGTGATCATAGAAGCTTTTGCTATCATTTGTTCCATATTTGTTAAGTCTTGTTGGTATGGTTTATGTGGTAAACATCTATGATGTGGCCATGCTGTCATTCATTCCCTTAGTATTATAGAGGCTATGTGTTATTGAAAGTTCATGGTGCTATACTTTTCATAGGTTGGACATGGATCTCGAGGTGATGTCACTATTTTGCCCACACTTATTATTAACAACAAACAATATAGAGGTTGGAATCCTTTCTTCTTATACATTCTATCATTTACAAATGCAAGAATAAAATGCGACAAACTAACATCCTTCTAAATCTAATTGCAGGAAAATTAGACAAGGGGGCTGTCTTGAAGGAAATTTGCAAAGGATTTCAGGAAACTACTGAGCCAACTGTTTGCTTGAGTGAAGGTGATTTGCTTTATGGGTGGATGAATTCTAGTTGCATAGCTATATACCTTGAATTTTCAGGAATAAGGCATTTTAAAATCCATTATTAAATGCATGGAAGTAACTTTTTTTGTTTCCCAACCAGATATGGAAACAAATGAATGTTTGAAAAATAATGGTGGTTGTTGGCAACATAAGAAGGAAAACATAACAGCTTGCAAGGTATACTGGATGCTTGAACCAAAGGATATAAATATGTTGTGTTTCTATGGCAGGACTCACCTGAACCATTAAATTGTAGCATTATGAATATGAATTATTTGCTATTTTTGGCAGGATACTCTTCGGAGTAGGGTTTGTGAGTGCCCTTGGGTTGAAGGTGTTCAATTTATGGGAGATGGTTATTCTAACTATGAAGGTAAACCTGATCTCTTTTAAATTTCAGTTGTTTCATTATTAGGTCACAGTAGAAAATTCACAATTCACTTTTTCTTCTTTGTGTTGTTTCATCGTGATAATTTTTGAAGCTCTGTTTTTCCTTATTCAATATGTTTTTATCATTGATTTACTATTTGATGGGATTAGTTCTTGCATACATGTCTTTTTCTGAAATGGAATGCTGATAATAACAATCCACATAATTTTCAATGATGTCAGTTCATATGGTTTCTTTTGATTTTAAATTTATACACTATGATTTTATTGAGACTTACAAGTTGTTCCATACAAAATTTATATTAAATTCATCACACTAGATGTGTGTGTGTGTGAAAGAAAGAGTGAGATAGACTAGTGGGCAAAATCAGCCAATGGGACAGAGAGAGACACAATGATTCGAACTAGTTGTGAAGGTGTAGGCAGACAAGGGCGCCATGCACTCTTACATGTTAATATAGATAACAATTTAAAAATTAATCAAGTAGTAATCTAGAAATTAAATTACAATATACCAAAATCAGTCTAAATTTTTTGACACTAAGTCTCAAATTAAGAAATCAAAAGTCATCCAACTCTCAAGAGCCTATTGAGACAATATTCTATAGGAGACTAAATTCTATATTGCTGGGTGTGAGATGAAGTATGTAGAAAGAAGTTGGTATTGAATTGTTTCATCCTAACAATGACTCCCTGATTTTGTATCAAGTTTTAACCATGCCTCTATTGAGGTTTACAAGGGTGCCTCTATTGAGGTTTAAAAGGTGGAAAATATCAACAAATGTGTTCACAATCAATGGGGGGCCTCAGAACTTGGTCAATACAATGCTGAAAGTGAATTGTTTGCTTGCTTTACAATAGTCCTGTAAAACATGAGTACCGGTAATTTCTTTACATAAGCAATTCTGACAAACTCAATTACAGACTTAACCTTACAGCTATAAAAATCTTTGGGTGTGAGTAGGCATCAAATAAATGGATCTCTGGATCAATATCTTGAAATGGAGGGAAAAGTGTTGCCAGTTGTGAGTGGCAAGGACAGTGTACTGCCTATGAATCCTAGAACTTAGAAGGTTAGATATGCAAAACCTCTTGTTTTGGAAGATTGAAAGTTGTAACCTTTGTTTTCTCAATATTGGCTGTCAGTTTTTTATTTGTACAAAAGTAATGAAGGAATCTTAGTCACTTCTGCAACTACAAGCCCTCAACTGTATGATGTAGAAGCACCAAATCATCAGCATATAGGAAGCTGTCAATTTTGAGGATCTACTTCTAAGAAAGCAAGAAGTAGATCCTCATAATTCACAAAGCTAATTCTGAGGATCTACTTCTAACAAAGCAGGAAGTATAAGGCTTAGTTTTTCATGTCCATTGACAAAGTAAACTTATTTTCATAATAGAACTTCAGAGGAAAAAAATAGTACCGTTTTATAGTCAGGACCCATAATATAGGCATCTACAATAACCCGATAAGAGTTTTTCTTGAGATGATGATATTTTGACATTTCTTATGCTTGTACTAGTTTCTGTTCTAGTATAGGAACTTGTCAAGTCAAGAAGTCAGTGCTCTAAACTATTGGAGGGAAATTTAGCTTTGACCAAGGAACTTACTGCTCATAAATTGTAATTCTTGACCATTGTCTTTTTACAAAAGCAATATTTTCTTCACGATTTTACATTTTAGGCCCTGCTGCAAACATTAATGCTATATGACTAGGGAAATGTTCCATGAGCAGAGTTGCAAACTTAGATCTGGAGGACCAAGTTTTGAGTATTGCAACTGTTGTCCATGGATCAAATAAAGATGAAATCATCGACACCCTAAGAAAGTCTCTTGTTATCCATAATAACTAAGAAAGTCCCTTGTTATCCATAATAACCAAGCTCACTTTCTTTTCCTGTATTGCTCAGGATCACTAGAAAATTAGGAGGTTTGTATCACACCGAAAGGCTAACAATAAATCTTTGCATAACTTGAAAGAAATTTCCTTTACCATATACCTCTACAATTTGTTACAATTTCGAAGGTGCCCTTTATAAAACCCAAAAGTTTCCTTTTTTATGTTGAAAGCCTTGTAACTTGTTTCTATTATTTGGAGATAAACTATCACACGATGCTTGCCCAGATTATTAAATTGGTTCCAATAACTTAAAAGTCAGGGAAATTCTTCTTAACCAATGAATTTGATTAGGCTTTAAGGTTAGTGAAGCAAATACAAGTTGTATCCTCAGTTGTGTTTCATTTAAAATCACGTTCAAACTAGGCTATGTTCCCTCCATGGTAGCCAAAATTTAGTTTTGTGTGTGTGTTTATCTGTCTGATTTTATTCTAGTTTATTGTTGAGTTTGACCTAACTAATTTATGTGAAATTAAGATCAAATTTACTGAGATTTGGTGAATGTTAATGACCACTAATCAATTGGAACCATATTATAGTAGTTGAGTTTTCTCCCATTGTATTCTTAGTCTCACTTCTTTATATATATTTTTTCCAAGGGAAACCTCACTAGTTAACACAAGGGATGCTTCCCGACATTCATGGATGGCATGCCTAGAAAACCCTTGGGTGTGGACTGGTGTGCCCATTATAAAGCAGCAATTCTTGCAAATTGTTTAATTGGATATTGCAGTGTATATTTGAGATTAGTATTTTTTGTTTGAGATGTGTATTACTAATTAGTATTTTAACCCAGCCCTCAGCTATCATGCAAAAGCAAATGCTAATAGTGAGCAAACTCATGTTCTACCTTATCATAAAATGTATGTAAGTTTTCCAATGTAATAAAATCTATTCAAATAATAATTGTCAAAAAAATACCAAACCTTGAATAGATAAATGATTAAAACAGGTCCATTACATATGCGTGGGATTGAGGGGAAGGTGGAAGATAAAAGAAAATAACATACTTAAGCTTTCCATTCTTCAAAATAGCCACTGCTTTAAAACACACCAAGCAGTTTTACAATCAAGTTTCATCTCTGAAGCACCATTCCTATGAACTGTAGTCAGCTCCTCAACACATGATTGCTGACATTGTTCTGTCCATCGAAGCATCATCTGTGATGAAATCTCATTGGAGTATGTTTGGCTCTGTGATAAGCCTCCTATTTTCTCTGGATCCAATGCCATCCACATTTAAGCCATAACTTGAAATTGGAAGCACTTGCTCCGTCAAACTGCTAATGGTACTATCATGCATTCTTGACACCGGTAACCTTATATGTCTGTTACTATTACAAATATCATCACTTCTAATATCAACTAGGCCAGTGATATCATCAGACAGTAATGAATTGTCATTGCACACCCACAAAGCATCAGTATGAACAACAGTTACTGATGGACCCTTGTCACCATCCTTGTCACCATTGAAAGATAGGCCAGGAGGTGTAATACCAGTATCGTTTACTCTATCAATATTAGCATTACAAGTCACTATATATGATTGCTGAGTCATACATTGATCTGTAGTTGATTTATATCATGTCACCCATGTAATTCCATCAGGTACTAACTGGTATGCATTGTTATTAAGCCTCCCAAAATTGACATCATCGAATATGTTAGATTTGTTAACACAGTATGGAGTAGCTTGTGGTGTAGCCATATTTTTCATTCTAGACTTCAGTTCTTCCATGATTGTGTTGACATCTGAAATAGTAACATTTATGTTCTACTCTAACATGGTGTCTGTGTGTAGGGTAGAATTGTGTAGCTGAAGCCCACAAGTAGATTTTCTTGGATTTAATCCCATCCTTTTGTTGTCATTAGCTACTAAAACAACTGTTTTCTGACTAGAAGAAGCTTGGAACCTCTTCCTCGCTCTAGATGGACCTTTTTTATCCTTGGGATGCCCATTTTGAACTAGATTTGTTTTCAAAATTGATTGATTTGTTTTTAGAACTAGATCACCATCCCCACTTGAAATAGGACCCCAAACTTATGATACATTAAACCAGGCTTTGTGTGAACCAAATATCCCATCAGGTGAATGGTCCTCTACTTGAATAATTGACTTGTGAATTTTTTTACGAGTTAATCCATGAAGAATTACAGTCCTACAATACACTGTATCTTATTCACAATTATAGAAGAAAAGGAAAAAAGGGAAATTAAAACTATTTTATCTGAAAAACATGTGGAATATTTTCAAATAAAACAACTATTAACCTTTATTTACATCCAAAATCCATTTTCTATCATTATCACTGAAACTTGAAACCTATTCATTCCTGCAGTTCTTTGAAACAACTGTTTGAGCATGCTCCATTGATGGATCAAACAGGGTAGACATATTGGCAACATCATTAGGTCCTCTGATTTCATTTACACATGAAGGTGCACTATAGACAATTATATTCCGTCCACGTGTATAGTTTATCAATACCTGCCTATCAAGTTCTAGATACATTATGTAGTTAACAACATAGTTTGCACCCATACAAGTGAAAACTAACTAACAAAGTTTATCAACTCTCAAGGATGAAAGATGCTAAGAAAATATTTTAGGAATCAACATATATTTACGATGAAAAAATTATAGGAAATGTATAGCAGGTATCAGTGAAGAAAATCCCCAAGGGTTAGCTCAATCAATTGAACCATTTGTTGGACACTTGTGTTGTCATTGATGTCGCCCAGCCAGACTCCTCAGATTTGAATTGGGCCAGTTTGAAGAAGTATATGAAAGATGACAAGCTACAATAAGAAGACCTTATGGAACAGACATTTAGATCAGCCAAGTCCATCCTGGATAGAAGCTTAGTAGAAGTGGCAGCCTACACGAGTCCAAATAAAGACAAATAGAGAGACCTCAATCAGCAAGACCTATCACATTTAGAAGTGAAGCTACAAATGTTTGGATAAGTATATCAGAATGAATGTAGTTGGGATTGATGAAGCCTAATCCGAGCCTTAAAATGACATGATCAATTATGCTAATCAGATCGAACTTGTCCAGGATCAATGAGAAGTCTAATCCAAAGTTTAAAAAATCTGGTAATTATCTGAAGGCTAGAGAAGCCCTAAAAGAGAGTCAAGCTGAAGGAAGAGTCCTTTTGAGATGGCCTGGTACTGATCCGAAATTGGAGATGCCCTAAATTAGAGTAGACCCAAAGGATTAGACGAGTAGCCTAGTTTGAAGAGGTAGTCATATGATCAGTTGGTGTTAAATTGAAATTTGATGGAAGCCCTAAAAAACGTTAGGAAGTTATAATGGTTTACACCTCAAGTTTGTGGAGTATGGAAGGGTAAGTAGACCTAGTAATTCTACACATTAAGCATGGAGGGAAAGGGTCTTAATCCCTTCAATTATGGAAATATGAACTTATCAAGCAACCCCTATAGACCTTAAAGAGAACAAAAGACATAAAGCTTTCATTTTTAAGTCAAAATTGTGTTGAGTTTACTAACTCAGCCCAACTAATTAATTGAAGAATAAATAGTTCATGTTGGCCTAACCTTTGGAGAATTAGCATATAAATAAGGCATGAATGAGTTCATTTTAGTAATGCACTTTGATGTGAATCTCTGAGGCAAGAAAGAGGTATGAAGGTGGATGTGGGAAAAGATAGGAGGTTCGAGGGTAACTCTAAATTGTGGTCGTAGATCCGAGGTTGAAGAACATGAAGTCTTTAATTGTCAGTTAAAATTCTTAGATTTAAATCAGGTCAAATTCAAGTGCGTCCAAGGTATGTTGAGCTTTGTTCTGAACCTAAGTTTTGAGGCTGGTTGGTAACAGTCCATGAACTGTGGTTGAAGTTGAAGTGATAGATAGTATTCAATAGATTAAGAGTGTTCTTATATTTATCTCAAGGGTGGTTGGGAGGTGCAGGGGTAGGATTATAGTCCTTGATATGTTGTATCATGTCTTTAGGGTGTCATTAGCAATTACTTGGCTGTAAAAAATTTAGTGTTGCTGCAGGACTCCTCATGCTGTGATTCACTGAAATTTGGGTGATCTCTCTACTATTTAGTCATCCCTGAAACCCATTTGCTTGTCCCCCTTCCCCAAAACTCGGCAAAATATACATTCAGTTCTATAGTTGAAAATTGTTGAAGGTTTGGTGGCAGACCAACACCACAACAACAATAAATCCTGGATCTCAACTCATAAGATCAATCAGTGGCAAGCTCGTAAATGGTTTAATGATGGAAAATATGTTAGAGAATCGGAAAGAACAAATCATGGAAAAATAAACTGTATTCAAGATTTCACTCATGTGAAATACACCAGCATGAATGAAATCAAATTTTGGAAGTTGCTTTAAATGCTAGTTTTCAAGAAATTTTCTTCAAGCCACATATTCCATATTTAGTTTACTATATGAGTGTTTTTTTCTTAAGGAAAACCTCCTGGGATCCCCCGCTCTTCCTTGAAATATCTCGATGGAGGGCTTCCCCACTTCCAACCACAATAGTGACTGGTGACCCTGAGGAAGTTGACTAGATTTGAACCTAGACTAGCCCCTGGACATAGGTTAAAATCCTACAACTAAGGAAATTTCCAAAAGCAATTCATATGGGATAAATCAATTATCAAAGATTCTTCCAACTGCATTTACACATCTTTTTCTCTCCAAACCGTAACCTTTGATAAAAATTGTTGCTAATTTTTAGAAACAGAAGAAAAATGAGTTTTAGCATTTCTCAAGTTTGTTTATTTTATTTTTAGATGTTTTGGTTCAATTAAAATCCTTTGGTTCTATCGAGTACACAAATATTTGCCTGCCAAGGACCCACTATATCTATTACATAATTCATAGAAACTGGAAGGCAGGAATTCGAAGCCCATCCTTGTAAAGGTACTACGTGGTGATCATGCAGTAGTGCCTTTGAATCCATGGCAGGATTAGGTACAAAAACATATCCACTTCTTTATATATAGAAACATTAAGGAAAAAACAAACCTCTAACCTGAAAATGTTTGTGACAATAATCTCAATTCTTAGGAGTTTCTGAGACAGTTCAACCAATGAAGTCACCGAGGAGCACAAACATGATAGTACACAATTTGATAACCCCAACACCTTTATGGCTAAGTTCAGAATCCCATAAACACTGCATAGTTCCGAAAATCTCACACAACTTAAAATGTCTCTTATAGAAAAATGAAATACTTGGTCAAAATGCCTATAAAGAAATCCTAAAGAAAGAAATCGCAGTAAATGTATTCTAATGACAAATTCTGAGAATTTTATTAAATTGGACATGGGAATGACTTAGCTAGACCATCATTTGAGAGTGACTCATAAACTCAGAAAACTCATCACCAAGACTTGGGAAACACTCACAAAATAGAAAAATACATAAAATTTAAGTACGTGAAATTTTAGGCCAAAAAATATACACGCTTCCCCATTAAATTCCCTCTAATGCGACGTTCCTTGGCCTTCAGTCTACTGCATATGGAATTAATGGGTTGTCCCGGTTGCTGGGTTTCCTGATGGCCACAAGCACAAAACACAAATTTGGTTCATAAAACAAAGTTACAAACCAGCTATGTCAACAACAATCATGAAGATGGATTCTTTACCCTTTGCTGACCAGGAAGCTCATTGTCAAAATAGGTAGCAATGTGGAATTGCGGCAATTGAGCAAATTCTGTAATAATATGAGTTGAAGCCCCATTCTTTTCCTGCTTCTTCAAATTTTCATTGTGCTTAATGATCATCAAATTTTACAAAACCATAACCTTTGCTTGAACTGAAGACTATTGTAAGAAATGTAGTGATTTCACTGGTATGTTCTTGATCTTAGCCACACTACAAATAACAGTAAGTTCTATTTGTTGACAAGACATATTTCTTTGGTTTTAGATGATTTGTGACCTTAGATATATATTGGTTGTGTTGATTGTCTTAGATTAATCGGGAACATGAGGGAGAACAGATAGATCATGCTCTACACAAAAATGTTTTGGGCATCTTTGTGGAGATTGGGATGGATAACATGGATTACTATGAGACAGACTTTGAATCAGCCACGTTGGAAGACAGTGTTGTTGCTTGCATACTACTCTCGAAAGGCTGCTTCATGGATTATGGAAAATTCATGTCCAAATTATATGCTCAAGGTCTTCCCTAAATTTGGTTTTTGTCATGCAAATTTATATGTACAAACTCTTGTTGAAACGACCTATAAACTAAAGCAAAAATGTGTATCTTCCTACAGGTTGAAGAATGCTTGAAGCTTGATAAAGAGAGAGTAAGTCATTATTTACATGCATACAGTGAGCAAAAGTTAATAGGGGTAAGATTCCATTTGTAAGAGTTCTTGTGAGTGCATAACTTGCTATCAAACAGTTTTCTCATTTTTAATTTAAAATTCAATCACTCATGTAACATAACGCAAAAATTGTTTTGACTATTTTAGTTCAATATTCCTCCCTTCATTTTTTGCTTATCTTTTTGGATATTTATGTGTAGAAAGTAGAGCATGAACTCCTTTCCCAGTATGAAAATCGGCTTATTTTGAAGAAACATTAAGGGTGTGATTCCTTGCTAAAGGATGGGAAGGTATGAATTTGATACATGGCTTTGCAATGTACAAATATGAAGTCCCTGGTATGTTTTCTTCTAATGAACATTATGAATTGAAAGTGAGTATTCACTGTAGATGAATTGAAAGAGAAAATTTGCTTACCTTATTTGACTTTTACGTTTCTTGATTTCATATAATGATATTTTTCTCATATATTCAGGCACGCCAAGAGATATTCTGTAAATTGGTTGACTTAATTGGTATCACATCCATCACAGAGGTATTCCATTCTCTCTGGTAACGTGAATGGATATGCCAGATAGGGAAAATTGTACATAGCTCTCAGGAACTAATTTATCATAAATACTAGTTACTGGTAAGTTCTAATAGTAATAATTATGTAGTTTGTATATTGCTATCTATCATAAATTTGTTTGAATATTATCATTGTCAAGAAATAACAACTTCTTAAAGGGTGCTAGCTCAATGGTAGAGCGCCTGCCTAATTATAGGCAGGAGGTTGGTGGTTTGATTCCTCCGTGCCCTATCACAAATTTGTGACTACAAAAATGACTAAATTCGCATATATACGACTATCAATAGCTAATTTCCTGTATCTTAGTCGTATTTAGATTAGTCAATAAATATGTTATCATCTAGTAGTTTATTTAGTCGTATATTTGGTCATTAATGGTTGCAATCAGTGACTAAATCAATGACTAAACCCGAGACTAAATCCGTGACTAAATCAATGACTAAATCATTGACTCTCAATGACTAAATCATTGACTATCAATGACTATCAATGACTATCAATGACTAATAAGTCAAGCTATCAATGACTAAGTGAAATAGGACTAGCTATAAGATAGTGGAAATTAGCTACTATTAGTCGCCGACTCAAAAATAATCGTTTATATCTTGATTTTAGTCATTAATTTCTCATTTTGTACTAGTGAATATTTCTCTTATTTCAGAATTTGGGGAAGCAATACCGTCCATTTGTTGCCGAGAATTGTTCCAAATCGAATGGTTTTACAAGAATTTGCTTTTCAAATGGTCATTGATGGCACTTATCCAAAATTGGCTAAGAACAAGGAAGGGTTGGCCTAGGTTTCTTTTGTACCTAGATTGTTTGGTTATATAGAATTCTACCCATGCAACTCTGCTAGGTAAGGAGATTACAATTATGAAGCTGGGAGAAGGTTCCAAAAGGATGCATGATCATAAGGCTTTCCTTGTTAGCCTTTTCTCTCAAGAAAAGGCTAAGTTGAATTATACACATGAATATTTGCCAAATGATTCGATGTACATGGGATCTGTTGATTTTCGAGAAGCACTATAAAAGATCATTGATCCAGAGCTTATATCTCATGTTTTCCAACATAAGAAATAAATTAAGGAAACAACCCTTTATATTAGAAGACCGAAATTTGAAGCAGAGGATAAGCTTAATAGGGAAAACATGGAAAGAGAATCGAGACAACAAGCAATTGCAGCTTCTGCCCTAGCATTGCAGTTGAAAGAGAAAGGGAAAGCTGTCATAGAAACCCATGGTAGTGGTCAGTCTTCGTAAGAGATGGAAGTTCTTCAAAGAGGGGAAGCATTTAAACTAGGTTTAGCCAAGCTCAGTGCTCAATTTCAGACATATGTTCATGAGCCTAAAGATGAGCCAGAGAAGAAGAAAACCCAGCTTGTTTGTCAACAACCAGAATTTTTTGAAGCATTAGTGGTTCAAACAGAGCAAATAGCTCAGCAGGTAGCCATGGATCAACAGGAATTACAGATAGGTCCACCTATCCTTCAAGAGCAACCACCTCTCCAAGATTCTCTGATTCAACAGGTTGACCCTGAATCTGAGATTTAGATTGAGATCCATGAAATTGATAGTGATATAGAGGAGGAGACTGCAAACCCAAATTGTCCTTTCAATATTGTTACCTAGAGTACATCATCTATCCCTATTTCAGAATTTTCAGAAGATCTTTTTCATGATTTATTTTCTTCATCCTCTTTTTCCGATGTAGATTTAAAGCCTATTGTTGAGGAAACTTGTAGAGACCCAATAGTATCGGTAGAATTGCCTAGTCATCCCCCCTCCTTCTCCACGTGTTTAATCGATTCCCCATACATCTGAGCCTCCCACCACATCTTTTCGTATCCCTTTTTCCCAAGTGGAAAATCATTCTATATCTACTATCCCTTCTGCAGAAACTAAAAACTCTATTCCTCCTTCTTCCACTTCCCTCATATCTATATTAATCTCTCCTTCAGCCTTGGACATTTCTCCTCTTAATGTAGAAATTTCAGTGTCACAATCAGAACTTCAGTCAACAAGCTCACCCGAAAAAGAAGCTGTGTCATCTACAGAAGAGATAGCAGATTTTGGAGAAGATGCAGTTGTTTGCTTAGGGAAATATTATTGGAGCAAGAAGCAGAAGGCCATTTTGAAGAAAGGTTCAAAGAGGACAAGAGAAGGCATGCTCAAACATGTGCCTGTGCTTAATAAAATTGTCTTGAAAACTGGTCCTCCTAATGAAAAGAAAGGAGCATTAAATACGCTGCTATTGGAGCTTTTGCAGGTGATAACTATAACTCAGTGTCACAGTTGACTAAATATCTCTTTAGTAAGGAAAAGGAACTACAGAAAGCAAGAAAGGATCTGGATGCATTTGACGCATGTCACCTTAAGGATATTAAGTTCCTTAAAGAAGATCATCAAGATAAATAGACACAATGGGAAAAAATTTCGAGAGTGTGAAGCATCAGCTTGAGAAATTAGAGGTTGCCAACAAGCAACAAGTTGACCACAATTATACCCTAGAGAATCAACTGAAACAATTACAAATATCTTCAACTGCTTCATAATCTTCAACATTAATAGTTGAAGAATTTAAACAGTTGGCTTGTAGGGTAACTGAGCAGTATCATCAATACATGACCAGCCTATATATAGGGTTGTGTGAAATACAGGAAGTGTACAAAACATTTGAAGAACAATCACATGTCCTCAAGGATCATGATACTCGAAAAACTGTGGCAATTAAGGCATTGGAAAATTTGATTGGCTGGCAAATACATATGAGAGACAAAGAAAAGGATATTCCAATAATGGATAAATTTCAGGTTAAGAAGGTCAAAGTGACTTTTGAAACTTGGGGAAGCATCTGCGATGCAGTACGAAGCATCATCGAAGATGGCCAAGAAGCATGCAAGCGTAGGTGGAAAGCTTAAGATGTTTTATTTGATTTCTTAGGGTTGCATATGCTAGAACCAATCGAAGAAGCATCTTCCCCTAGGATAAAATTAGATGAAGTTAAACAATCTTTTGTTGTAGCCAAGAAGATAATTAAGGGTTTGACTCAGATTAAGCTGGAAGAAATTTCGAGCTGTATCGAGATATGTTATTCTGCGATAGTTAGGATAGAGGTTTATGTTGGCAAATGGAAAATGGTGAAGAAGAGGGAGATTACGTACGAGGTTTTGAGGGCACAAATACATTTGGAACAAGATAAATCCCAAGACATTGATTTCTTGATGGACTTAGATGCCAAGTGGCGTTCCTTCCTTGGTCAAAATTAAACTATTTGATCTTGTAACCCTACATGTTGGGAATATTTTTTTGTTGTAATACTTGGTAATGTTATTTAAAGGGAAAAATTTTCCAAGTAGGGGAGAGTAATTATTTGGAGACTAAGCATAGGAATGTGTGAATGCCCTACATGTTAATGAAATTACAGTTATTCATGCTTTCTTTTGTGGTTGTTTGTAAAATGTTTGTTAACAAATTATAGTTATTCTTCTATTTTTACTGGCTTGTTGATTATCACTGGTATGTTAAAGCAATGTTACATGGTATATATAAATTTGTTTTCGTCTATTTCATATATCATAAATGAATGTTTTTGTTTAACTTATGTCATTTATTATGTTCCTGTCTTTAATTAGTATTACTTCTTGGATGTATTGAATATTTTTAAGCATGTTCATAAACCTTATACAATATTTGCTTTGAGATTTATTTCAAGTTGGTTGTAGAGACTAATGTTGGTTTCATGCTGTATATCGATTTAGTCAAGTGGGGAGTCAATCATTGAAACCCTAAAGAACAGTTTTCCAATGACCAGTATTGAAGTATGACAATGAAAGATATATCAGAAAATCTAGTTTTGGAAACATTGTAATGCTTTGCAATTGAATAAGATAACGCTATTAGTTATGTAATGTTTTATGGTTTTTTATTCGATTTGTTTTATCAATTTTGAGTTATTCTTCAGTATTTATGGTATATTGATTATAGGCTGCAGATGTATTGAATGTGTTGATTTATGTATTGAGTTTGCATTATAATCTTGACATATCAAATGTGCATTGAGTAATTATTTCCTAGTTATCAATTATATATCATAACTGGGCTACTTAAAACCTTTTACAGTTACTATTTGAGTTTGCTGAGACAGTTTAGTCTAGAAGCCAAATATTTCAAATTTTCTTGGATCTTTATTGAAACAAAAGTAGATCTTTTACATCAACAAGTGACAAAAGAAAAACGATAAATTTATACAACCAACAATGAGAAACTTCAACCACAATTTGGTTTTAAAGACTTTGAAGCAAGTAAGATTTCCTCTTGTTTCCTACGCTGGACATATCGAATGCCTTGCATTCCAGAGTATCTGGAAAAAGAGAAAGGTGGAGAAATGCGTAGGCCTGAAAGAGATGTAACTCTTGATATTGTAGTGAATGTAAGCCCTTGTCTATCAATGTTTCCAATATCTATTGTTACATTTTGTAGGGTCATACCTTGGGCTTTATGAAATGTTAAACCCCATGCCATACGAAGTGGTAGTTGTCTACGAGATCCTCTTGTTATTGAAGATATTGGAACATAAGTAGGATTAGAAGCATCCCATAAGGGTCCTTTGTAATGGAGGAATTTGACAACAACAAATAATGGCAAGGTAGGAGGTTGCTTATTTCAGTTGTAGACAATATCAATGACTTTTCCAAGTGAGCTGTTAACAAGTCTTGCTTGAACCCATAAATTAGCAGTTAACATGACTTGTTGAACAACAACAAGGACCTTTAATGCTAATTGTTCTTCATCAATGGATTGATGGGAATTTTTGTTCCTTTGTTTTGCAAAGCAATGTGCAATTGGCATATTAAGTTGTTTCAACATGTGTTTGTTGAGCAGTGCAACGGAGCTATTTGTGGGATATAAGTGGATATATTGTTCAAATGGAGAATTTTCGACATGTGAAAGGCATGAGGTTGTTCTTTTCATTAGGAGTTCCCAGTCTTCAATAGTTGGTGTTGCATTTCAAAGGTTTAGTAAGAGTTGTCGAAAGGCAGTTTGAGAAGGACTATTTCCTTGTTGTCAAAAAATTCTTTCGAGCATGATAAAAGTATCAAATGTACGCTAAAGAGCAGTTCCAACAAATGAGCCTGCATACATGTGGATGTATTTTACAGAAGGAAATTGGCCGAAGTCACCAAGAAGAATTATGGAGAAACCACCAAATGGGATTCTACACTGCGAGGGGAAAGCTTGACCTAAGCGTGCATCAATGGAAAGCTTGACCTAAGCGTGCATCAATTTGAGTTAACATTTTTGGGCCAATAAAGCTCATTTCATCTATGAGAATATAACAAATATGGCGAAGTTCTTCTTGAAGTTTTGAAACGGATTGGCCTTCAAGAGGGTGCATTTCACCAAAGGGTATTCAAAGAGCAGAATGTATTGTAGATGCATGTATGTTAAAAGCAACAACACCAGTTGGAGCAAGGAGAAGAAGTGGGGAGGCATTTTGTTCAGATGTAGTTTGAAGTGCAAATTTCAGAGAAGATATGAGGTAAGATTTTTCGGTGCCTACAGTACCTTGAATCACCAGTTTTAGCGGTTGAGCATATGTAGTGTTTCTGAAATGGGACATGACAAGATCAAAGGCTATGCGTTGTGTGGGAGACAAGGAATTAGGCAAATTGGAGAAGGATGGGGTGTCTTCATGTAGTTGGATGGACAAGCGATTGAGGTCAATGAATGATGTTGTTGTCTCATGCAAATGGGTGGGTATATTGTTATGTGACCAATTGTGATTTTTTTTTAAATTCACGATGCCCAAGCATTTCAAGGTCATCAACTTGGATGTTATTGCCTGGTCACATTTGAGAGAGAATTTCCCATTCATCCATGGTATGGGGCAACAGAAAGGTAATAGCATCGGAGTTTGAATTATTGGATAGAGGTGTAGAGGGTTCTTCTTCTGCATGTTCAATATGCCACGCAACATATGTGCCTTTAATGTGATGCCAATGAGAAATAATTTCAGAAGTTGTGGTTCCAATATCACGAGGGATGAATTGAAAATGTTTGTATAGAAGAAGTTCACTCCAACAAAACGATTCAAAAGATGAAGAATCAGAGGGAGGAATGCAAGTGAAATGTGGATAGACTCTAACAATCTTGTCACACAAGTTTTGTTTCCATGGATTTTTTTTCCTATCAGGAGAGAAAGACCAACAACGAGCAGCTTCAAGCAGAGTTAGATGTTCAAGAGCAATGGGTCTTTGCATGTAAGCAAAAATGAAGGGGGGCATTGCAGGGGTGTTATTAATAGTGTCATTAGAAACATAGTGGAAGACAATTTGGCTCACGTTTAGGGAAAAGGAGTGACGGATATAAAGAACAAGAGGAATTTTTTGCAGCATGTGACACGTCTCTTGTGCACTAATGTCTCTTTCTACAACTGCTTGTGCAAGGAATTGTTTGATTGGTTGAAGAAAGGGGCTGTCACTTGGTGCAACACATGTAAGGCGAGAGAGAATTTCATGGTAGGTTTTCGATTTTGGCTCTACTTTTGATGCATACTTTGAAATGTATTTGAGAACAACATGTTTAAAAAGAATAGGTTGGCAATCAACATTAGTCCTCCATATTGAAAGCATGGCAGGGTTGTGAATATTTAGAAGGGGATCATTTCTTATAGGATTGTAGGTTTTCCCTCCATTTGGATCAATGAATAACAAAGAAGTAGCTTGTAGCTCACATGGAAAACCATACCGACATTGAATAGATGTTCATTTTTTGCAAAGGCAAGTTGACTCTGAACATCTGGTGTGCATTTGAACAAAATTGACAAGTTCTTCATAGTCAGTTGAGTAGTTTGATGCAAATATCGATGGTGATGCAAGACTGCATGGATCATTTGTAGTAGAGAATGGTGTGACCCAGACGTGGACAACTGGGAATTACGAGGATTCCAAGCTGTCACATGTGTGTCAAATTTTTTTTTTGCAACTTCAACTGCAACATCATCTTCTTCATATCTACATGGGAGGAAAAAGCATATATTAGAAATAAATTGTATAAAGTGAAAAATACAAAGAGAAAAATAAGAAGGAATAGATAGTATAATACCTGTACCAAGAATTCGTTATATGAAAACCTTTTTGAAGCACCTCTTGAAGAAATGTTTTGAATCTATTGTGCATGTATTGTGATGTAATATGTGGTTTTGATATGATTTTGTGAACCTTCCATTGATAGTATCGAGCTAAACCACTAGAACGTTTAGTAGGCATTAGAGCATGCAAATCTATCCATTTTGTGTCAATTGCACTAAGGGTGAAGAAGAACGTTGGTGTACCTTGTTGATTGATCATATTTGTCAGTTCAACTCTACTTTTATTACAATACGAACGTGTTCCACGTAATGAAGACCCAAATCTTGCGATCCACTCACCAATTTTCTCATTATGCATGTCTTGGATTTGGTTGACAAGCTCAAGTACTGTGGGAGGTAGTGTATCTTCAAGATTTTTTTTGACAAAAACAGAGGCAGTAGCATTACTTCGATGATGCATAATTAGATTGTATATGTAGTATCGGAAATGAGGATGTTGGCCAAATATGTTGTCATGATAACGAATGAGGTGAAGTGCATATTCGTGCATATCAACCTCATGAATGTGTGGTTGTAATAACACTGATGTACTTGTGGGAAACGAAGTTGGAAAAGCCATGGAAAGAAGGCCTTCTGTGTTGTACTCATTGATAGGAGACATTTCTATAGGGGGCCAATCAATGGAAGGTGGTAGTGGGATATTTGGTATGTGTAACAACTCTCTAATTTCTTCAACCTCAGTTCTAGAATTGGTTTGTGTTGAAATAAATGATGAGGATTCCAATTCATAGGGTTCAAATGAATTTGGTGGTTGATCTGTACAGGACAAGCTTTGCTTATGAGATAATGTATCATTCCTATTAAGATGCAGAATCAAAGGTGAAATGTCCACTGAAATAAGAGGCAAAGAAGCTAATGCAATTGGGTTGACTTGTACATCCTTGTAGTATGGGTCGTTTTCCATTTTGAATTGAAGGGAAACAAGAACATGTGTTCGACTAACAAACAATTCGTATGGATTGTTTGTAGAATTACATTTCCGAACAACGAGGATGTCGAGTTCTGATACTAAATGAGGTAGGTATGTGGCAATATTGGAAATGTCTTGGGGGAAGCAAATAGTATGGCCAGAGTATTTATATTGACCACCATGATCATGTGTCACTTGTAAGATTGGGTTAGCACGACTAATGAGCATTTTTCAACCTGTGTAAGTACTGCAAGGACAACTAGTTGGTTGCCCGGATCCATATTGTTTTTCGATGAAAAGCGATGGTATTTTCATTCTAGAATAAAACGAGAACAAGCGTATGCACCATGGAATTTTTTTGTTACAATACCAGGGTAACATTCTTTGCAAATCGAACAGACATGCATATCAACTAGTTGGTCCATTTTTTTTATGAAAATCATTGATGTGCATAATTGAGGTGGTTGTTCAATGGATTTGGCATAGGAGATGGAAGTGAAGCTGTGCTGACAGGTTCCGTAAGAGAAATTGAAGAAGACATATCCACAAGCAGACAAGCAACCCTATAAAGAATACGTTGTTTCTTGTTGTTTTTATCTATGTTTTGTGCATATAAAACTCTTCTTCGTGCATTGGCTTGTTCATTGTCATGATTTGGCATAATGCCTACAAGAAAATTGTAAACTTGGTAAACAACTAGAAGTTTTGATTGTTGGCAACGACACATTTTGTATATGTATTAACTGCAAACTATATGTATATAAAGCAGAAGATAAAAAGCAAATGTTAATTCATTGCATATGGGGAAGTAAGAATGTAGCTTAA
Organism: Pseudotsuga menziesii; assembly: GCA_001517045.1. Classification (NCBI taxonomy): domain Eukaryota; kingdom Viridiplantae; phylum Streptophyta; class Pinopsida; order Pinales; family Pinaceae; genus Pseudotsuga; species Pseudotsuga menziesii. The sequence goes on from LPNX010693046.1 coordinate 200,452, forward strand.
AATATTATAATTGGAGTAAATTTTGTTTTTCAACTGCTAGCTTGATAATTGTAATAAAACAATAATACAGAAGAACAGAGTGTAGTGTGAGAAAGTATATATGAAAAAAAAGTAACTGTAATTATTGTTATGTACATAAAAGTTGTGCTCAGAAACAAGAGAACAAAGTTGTGCATTTTATAAAAAACTGAATAACAAAATAGTATTGTATTTAAAAACTACCATATGGGTTTTATCAACAATTTGGGTAAGAAATGGTAAGTGATAGCTTGTACATTAGAAGTATGAGACTGCAAGAAAGTGGTGCTATAAGAGAGTTAAAAAAATACCCTACTATGTTGAAAAATGAAACAAGGAGTTAAAATTGAGAATTGAAAGCATTCATTATAAACAATGAAGAATCGTTAAATATCAAGTTGAAAAAAATTATATATTTATGTGTCCATCTGAAATTTTCGTTTATGTTTTTTCAACCATGACAATTACAACTTTTAGGCGTGCAACTCCGCAGAAGGTCTCTGTTCTAACTGAAAGAGTAAGAAGTAATTTTTTGTTGCAGATCCTCTGGACTATTTCATCAAATGATGGAGTTTCAGTTGAGAGAAGACACAGATCTTTTGCAAAAATTCCCATGACTTGGTTTGCATCATCATCAAAAGCTATCACACCATGAAGGTATCTAGTGACATCTTCCAAGTCAACCTTTAGTATATATTGATGGTCACATTCAAGAAACTCTCCATCACATTTAGCACAATGCCAAATGTCTCCAAATTTGTGGGCAATCTTTTTCATGCATTGTATTCCGTCAACAAAAGGAGGGCATGCAAGGAAATACAAGTCATCAACGTTAACATTTGTGATGGTTGCTACAAGAGAGTACCAAACAGGTTTTTCATATGATTGAAGAGTTTGTAGGTCATTAATGGTAATGAATTTATGAGAACCAGAATGAGAGGCATTGAACTTTTGGCTCAAAGATGGCGATGTTGAACGAAATCCATTGTCATGAAACCATTTTTGCAAAACTGAAGTGTCTTCAAATTTTGGGTTTATAAAAACATTAGTGTTGGAAATAGTTTGAACAATTTTTCCATTAAAATCTGTAACACAACCGCCTTTGATTACTACAACTGGAGGTGTAGGTAAACCACGCAAGTTGGAAAGCTCGGCTCCTTCAATTTGGCAATGCTCTCCCCAAAGTATTATGTCAATACTATAGCCTGACATGTTACAAAGTCCAATAGTGTGCCTAACAGTCTAAACACCATCTCATTTTCGTATTGTGGATGTAGGAGAAACTAAAATGACAAGGCCAACAAGGTCCACCATGGAATTGAAAGGTATAGTTTGTATCTCTTGAATAGTTTTAAAGTTAAAGCAATAAAAAGGTATTAAGGGTTATTCATTTAAGCATGGTTGGATGGTTGAGGAGGAACTTAGGAAAATCTCATTATGGCTTTTCAAATGGTTGAAAATTGGATTGGATGCTTTCATTGTTCCATTTGATACTATGTACACTATTCCTATTTGTATTTGGTCATACAAAGAGAGTGCCAATTCATTAAATGCAGATATATGTATTTCATTGTGTGAAGCATTAACAATGTCAAATCCAAAGATTTTTCCAGACCCTCGTTGGTTGCCATATTCATGTAGCTTTGTATTGGCAATAACTCGACCTTGAATGTTCCAAAGTTTGCTAGAAGAGGAGAGTGATGTGAATGGAATAATTGATGCAGCCAAGGCATGGTTTTCATCTACTGAGCTAGGATTCACTGGAGCAGAAGAACAAATCTGTGAGGGAGAAGGTACAGGTAAGTGGTAAGGTGCAGGATATCCAATAATTGATGCATCCAGTGTGAAAACTTCAAGTGCAAGCAATGCGATAGTCCTGTGAGAAGAAGTATGTTAGAGTTCAATGGGATAGAAAAACCTTGGACGCATGAACAGTGTGAAATTGATTAAGTGGAGAAAGACAACAAGGAAATTAAACATACGTTACACTATGTACAATGTTGCATGTACATTTGGTAACTTTGATTATAGATCCTTATTTTAGCTATCCAGTTTCTACAAAACTACTATATATAGTTGGAAGCAATAGCTCATGCTTGTGAAGCCCGCTTGAGATAGAAATTCGGAACCGAATAGATGATGAATTGAGTGAGTTCACTTGGTTTAATGAGGAGACCTGTACCAGCGGGCAAAGGTTGACAACACCATGTAGCAAGAGTGAAATAGAATCTTCAGTTAGCATACTTTCCATAGCGTGGCAGTTATATTTTCCTGTGAAATGAAAGAGGGCATGAACAAAAAAATATATTGCAATGTAACATATTCATGTAATCGAATGACAACAAATAAAATGCATATATGACGACAATTTTTTTTCGCATGAACACATTTCATGATTCTGGTTATTGTTATTCATTATCTATTATAAATATTAAATATGGACTATTATTCATTCTCTGTTATAAATATTAATACTAAAACTTGGATTTGGCATTTTCGACTTGCACTTTCCGCTGTGCGGAAAGTAGAAGTCGGAAAGAAATTTATTTAAACTAAAAACGTATCCAAATTTCGAATTCTGCAATTTGTAGTTTCAAAAGTGGAAGAAAAAAATTTGTGATGGAAAAATGTCAAATACTCGATCTTCGCTTTTATCATTTTTTCTGATTTCTGCTTTTCTCAATGCGAAAGGCAGAAGTCGAAAAACACAGAAAGGGAAATACGAACATGTAAATTTAATTTTCCGCATTCTGCAAAGCAAAAAGCGGAAGTTGGAAAGAAAGAAATTAAAATCCGGAATCCGCATAGGCGGAAGGTGGAAAACGTGAATATATTTTCTCAGCGAGTTGAAAAAAATCAATTCTGGCGTTCCGCAATGTGGAAAACAGAATGGGAAGCGCTACGCAAATTCTATTTGCATAAATACTTTTTGTTATACTTTCATATTTAAGATGTTTTTTTAGTTGAATGAACTTCACTTTCTTAAAAAAAAGAGAAATAAATGATTATGCAACATAGTTACACAGAAATCGGAATTTACAAGTTCGTAATAAAACTGTGTATTTCCGACTTCTGGTTTTCATAGTGCGAAATGTGGAAATCGTGAAAGTCTATGTATTTCCCGATTTCCACTTGCATTTCGTTGCACATACGTAACTTTTGATTTTCGCAATACATAATTTGTGAAAGTTGGGATTTGGCATTTGTGGCTTTTGAATTCCGCACAATGAAAAGCGAAAGTTGGAAAGAAATTTATTTCAAGTAAAAATGTATCGAAATTTTGCAAGCCGGGAAAAAAAATTTCAGGGAATAAAACCCTGTATTTTGGACCTCTTGTTTCCATAGGGCAGAATTCGGAAATTGAAATAGTATTTCAAAAAAAAATTTAATCTTATTTCTCGATTTTTGATTTCGTTCCATAGACTAAAGGTGGAATTCGGGAATACATTTCCCTTATCAGTTGAAAAAAATTGAATGCCTCGTTCCACACTATGGAATTGATTTTTCATTAATTTTTCTTTGGAGAAAATTGACTCCCTCGCTCTGTACTACAGAAAGCAGAATGCCAAAATGTGGCCCAAGTTCTATTTACATAAATAACTTTTCCGCCTTTCTTACCTCAAAAAGTTGAAAGCGGAAAAAGAAAAACTTCAAAGTTCCTATTTCCGCATTCCAGACGGTGGAATGCGGATCCCAGAAGGCCAAATTGGATAAAGATGGTCAAGAGAAAATTCATGAAATTGTTTTGTTGGATCTCTGAATATTGAGGTGGATGGCACCAATATTACTAATAGAAGGAAACAATTTACAAAATTTACACTTCATTGTCAAAATTGCAATTTTCCATGACACAATTAAAAATGACTAACATAAATCACTAATTCATATTCTTCTAGCTAATCATTTTTTATGTCGTGACTAAAATGGTCATTTGTGTTATTCATTTTTAACTCTGACACGTATTATCTAGTCATATTTGTTAACTGGTGACTAAATTAGTCGTTTATAGTTGGGTCAATCAAAATTTCTCATATTTAGTAGTAAATCACTTGAAAAACTTGTGGTGACTAGAATTTTTAGTCACAAAGTAGCTAATTCCTCATTTTATACTAGTGAAAGCGACCCATGTTAGAGTGGCCTTCCGTAAGTCAGAAAGTGGAAGGAAAAAAACTTGAAAAGAAAAACATGAAAGGTCTGATTTCCGCATTCTGGAAAAATAAGTGCAACAGACTTTTTTGGTTTCCGCATTGCGCACGACGGAAAGAAGAAGTCGGAAAGCACAGAAACTTATATTCGAAAATGTAAATTCCAATTTCCACATTCTCCAAAGTGGAAAGCAGAAATCGACAAGATAACTTAAAAATCTGGAGTTCGCATTGACGAAAGTCAGAAATCAGGAATACATTTCCCCCGTTCCTTACCACGAAAAGTAGAATGCGGAAGCGCTACCCAAGTTCTATTTACATAAACAACTTCTTCAACTTTCCTACCTCGGAAAGCTGAAGGTGAAAAGTGGAACGCAGAATGCGGAAGCAACCACTATTATAGTAGCCTTGCAGCTTTACGTTGAATTCCTTACCTAAAACAATGCGTAGTTCTTTATTTGAACACCTAGCATTTCCGAATTCTGAAATGTCGAAAATCGGTGGTCTGCATCCTAAATGTGGTAAATCAGAAGAATTGGTGTTCCTTATTACAAAACATAGGACATAGATTTCTGAATTCAGATATGTCCTATGATGATATTTATTGACTAAATACTACAAAATGTTATTATGAGATCGGGATTTTCATGATGTAGTATATATCTATAATGAATTTTCATGATTAATATCATTTGTATATAATTCCCTTATCTCTTCGACAACTCAAAAAATCACTTGAACGTACTGAAATATTATCATGTCATCGTATTAATTGCAGAAGTGACTGTTACCCTCACCTGTTGTCAGACTTAAGTTATCCCATAGTGTGTAAACTTGACATTTGTCACCTTATCGATGCCTTCTTATGATGGTATAAATATATCCTTCTTGCTTAATCATTAAATATATGAAATATCTTGCTTAATCATTAAATCATTGTTAATATCACGTGCTCCAAAGACCAAATCTTTCAAATCCAACATATTTCACATCTTGGATTCTCCTCCCATTCCGGGTTTTCATATCACTATTTAAGTGACCTTTCGAGTACTCCAAGAGATAAGGGAATTATATACAGATCACATTAATCCCAAGTTATAGATATATACTACATGATGAAAATCCTGAACTCATGATAACATTTGTAAGATTTAGTGAATAAATAGAACCTCCTACTGAGGCAAATATCATTTGGACCTCATTTATGGTTTTTTATATGCACAAAAACTGGACTTAAGATCTCCAAAGGCCGGAATGGGAGGAGATGGGAAGATAAGTTGGGAGTCCTACTTTCAACGAAGGGGCTATTGAATAATGGAAGTGCAAAAACATATGGAAATGGTTGTACCTTAGCTAGCAAAACGTATGGAAATTTAGCTAGCAAAACGTATGGAAATGGGCGAGGATTGTAGCGTAGATGAATGTCCAACACATCACTTTGTACCATTACAATTTGGTGTTTACTACATTTTTTGTATTATGAAAATAATGATTATCGATGCATTTTGTTCTTTTTAAGCTTCTTCAACATTATCATTGTGTATAAAACACTTTTGTCTAACATCAATGCACAAAATTCCATTTTCATTCATATTAAACCTTTTTTTCCAATGACGTCGTTAGATAAATAAATGTTGTTCTTCAAAGATTTATATATAATGACAGTTTAGCACTGAAGTTTTGAAATGAAATAATCTAATGTGATATTATAATGTAATGGAAATATTAATCGAAAATAGGAATTCACGGAAACAAAAATCAGAACATACGGTGTCAATAGGAAAAAAGTTGTATTCTTGTAATTGTGTTTCAAAAAGGTATTTCCCGATTCTGAAATGTTGAAATCTTGATTCTTAATTCCAAAATGTCCCATATTTCATGATTCTGGTTATTGTTATTCATGACGTGTATAGTATAAATAATAAATATGGACTATTATTCATTATATGTTATAAATATTAATGCAAAAACTTGGATTTGGCATTTCCGACTACGGAAAGCGGAAGTCGAAAGAAATTTATTTAAACTAAAAACGTATCCAAATTTCAGAGTCAACAATTTGTAGTTTCGAAAGTGGAAGGAAAAAAATTTGCAAAGGAAAAATGCCAAATACTCGATCTTTGCTTTTCTCATTTTTTCGACTTCCACTTTTCTCAATGCGGAAGGCCGAAGTCGGAAAACACAGAAAGGGAAATACGACCATGTAAATTTCTCTTTCTGCATTCTCCAAAGAGAAAAGAGAAAGTTGGCAAGAAAGAAATTAAAATCCGGAATTTGCATAGGCAGAAGGTGGAAAATGGGAATATATTTTCTCGACGAGTTGAAAAAAATTGATTTCGGTGTTATGCACTGCGGAAAATGGAATGGGAAGCGCTACGCAAATTCTATTTGCATAAATACTTTTTGTTATAGTTTCTTATTTAAGATGTTTTTTTAGTTGAATGAACTTCTCTTTCTTAAAAAAAAAAAGAGAAATAAATGATTATGCAACATAGTTAGATGGAAATCAGAATTTACAAGTTCGTAATAAAACTGTGTATTTCTGACTTCTGGTTTTCATAGTGCGGAATGCGGAAATCACTAAAATCTGTGTACTTACCGATTTTCGCTTGCATTTCATTGCAAATATGTAACGAAAAGCGGAAGCCAGAAAGAAATTTATTAAAACTAAAAATGTATCCAAATTTCGGAGTCGACAATTTGTAGTTTCGGAAGTGGAAGAAAAACATTTTGCGAAGGAAAAATATCAAATACTTGATCTTCGCTTTTCTCAATTTTCTGACTTCCACTTTTCTCAATGTGGACGGCGGAAGTTGGAAAACAAAGAAAGGAAAATACAAACATGTAAATTTCGCTTTTCGCATTCTCCAAAGCGAAAAGCAGAAGTTGGCAAGAAAGAAATTAAAATCCGGAATCCGCATAGGTGGAAGGCAGAAAACAGGAATATATTTACCCAACGAGTTGAAAAAAATCGATTTTGGTGTTCTGCACTACAGAAAACGGAATGGGAAGCGCTGCACAAATTCTATTTGCATAAATACTTTTTGTTATAGTTTCTTATTTAAGATGGTTTTTCAGTTGAATCAACTTCGCTTTCTTAAAAAAAGAGAGAAATAAATGATTATGTAACATAGTTACATGAAAATCGGAATTTACAAGTTTGTAATAAAATTGTGTATTTCCAACTTTTGGTCTTCATAGTGCAGAATGCGGAAATCACGAAAGTTTGTGTATTTACCGATTTTCGCTTGCATTTGGTTGCAAATATGTGACTTTCGATTTTCACAATACATAGTTTGTGAAAGTTGGGATTTGGCGTTTGTAGCTTTCAAATTTCGCACAGTGGAAAGCAAAAGTTCGAAAGAAATTTATTTCAAGTAAAAACGTATCAAAATTTTGCATGCTGGAAAAAAAAATTCAGGGAATAAAACTCTGTATTTTGGACCTCCCGTTTCTGCAGGGTGGAATTCGGAAATCGGAATAGTCTTTCACATAATTTTTTTATCTTATTTCTTGATTTGTGCTTCCATTCCATAGATGAAAGGTGGAATTCGGGAATACAATTCCCTTATCAGTTGAAAAAAACTAAATGCCTTGTTTGCACTGCGGAATTGATTTTTCATTGAATTTATTTGGAGAAAATTGACTCCCTCGCTCTGCACTGCAGAAAGCAAAATGCCGAAACGTCGCCTAAGTTTTATTTACATAAATAACTTTTCTGCCTTTCTTACCTCATAAAGCTGAAAGAGGAAAAATAAAAGCTTCAAAGTTCCTATTTCCGCAACACAACAACAATAACAGCAAAACAAAGCAAGGGTGCTTGACTATCTCATAATCAGACTAAATGAATATTCAAAACATTTAAGCAGACTAAAGGAATGCCTGCAAATTTAAGAAGGTGCGAAAAATATCTAGTGTAAATGAAGCGCAAGAAAATCAATATGTGTGAATCAAACAGCAAGAAATAGTGGTTACTTGAAGTCCTGTTTATATATGCAAAGCAAAGGCGGCGCAGTAGCAAATGCGGTAAATGCAGTATTGTAACAATATTTTGAAGATCGTCATAAGCTTAGCAAAGATGAAGGTATTGACCCATGTCTGAATCATATGACAAGATTTCTTGCATTAATTGAGCAACAATGCATTGATGAAACATTAATGCCAATGGATGAATGGACATGGGCAAAGTGTATTCAATTGAGTGAAGCACTAGTGAAACGAAACCTCAACCAAATTGACCCCATAAATTGTGAGCCTAAATCCCAAAAACTCGTCGAGAATATCATAGGTTAAACCCACAAAAACGACTGGACTAAAACTTTCACAAAATCCTCGGCGTAAAGTCTTGGCAAGGACTCTGCCGAATCGGGAGAAATGAACTGGTCGTTTAGGACAACAGATAGAAGTGTAGTGAAAACAGGCAATCCACTTGTAAGAAAAACACGCTAAACACCAACTGCAAAGAACGATCCACAACTGACAACCAATCCATTCACGTGCAACACCGACCGTAACAAAGAGGACACCTGCGGTCTGCGGGACAGAAATTCCCGAATCGAGATTGCAGAATCAGGAACCCAACTAAAATGCAGTAAAAAAAATAATTTTTTTTATCAGCATACGTGCATGAAAAAAATGTAAGGACAATAAATCCATCATGCCATTTGGTGAGCATGGAACTAATTTCCTTTGAAACCAAGACACAACACCTGTCCAGGCTCCATTCGCTAATCCAACACGACACCTGTCGAATTGTAAATGACAAGAAAGACGAGAAATCTTTTGAAACTGCGTCTCCATAGAGAAAATGCCTTCGACATAAATATATATAATAAATTTCTCCATAAATATAACTAACACGACCCTTATGTCATATAATAATATAAACTAACTAATATATAATGTATAACTAATAAAGTCATAGGTGTTATAACTAAATAAAGTTTATAAATAAAATATAAAGTTGTTATATGTAGTTAAAGTTAAAAAGTAAAATGTAAAGTTAGATTTTGTGGAAATTGGATTTCTTAGGTGGTTTTATTTTTGTTAGTGGTTACATTGAATTGGATTTAATTTGATTAGTCTTTGATATTTTCATATGAGTGGGAAAGCCATTTCCATAGAAGTGTAGTGGCCACAAAATATGTGTAGAATTTAAAAAGATAACTTGTTTAGATTGGATTTGAATTGGAATCATTAAGTTTTGATAATTTGGTTTGGATTTGAATTGAAAATTAAATAATTATATGTAGAGAAAATCATTTTTTTTTCTTTACACAATTAATTATAAACTATTTAATTAAATAATTAATTAAATTGAAAAAAATATGGTTAAATATATTGGAACAACCCATACTAATATTATGTATCCATATAACAATAAAATATTTAATAAAGTGCAAATTAGTATGATAACTTTAACAATAGTTTGATTTTTGTTGCCATGAAGCATGGTCTTAGAATTGTTCACAGATTTTATAATCGATATTAGAGTTTGGCTGAAATACAAATACAAATAAATAAGGATTACTAAAATAATGAAATTTTTAATTATGTTATTGTGCCAAGAGGTGCTCTACAGTTTAGTATGGTTGCACCGAGAGGCACTCTATAACCCAGTATGGGGGAGATCTTGTAACATTCCTCATGTAAATGTCGGCTATAAATATTACATTCTCATCACTTATTCCCTCAGCATATCCCTCGTCAGGATCATTCTCAACATCATCTCTTCATATATTAAGAAGGCAAGACGTACAGATTCCCATGGTTCTGCCTCTTAAGGTTTGTAGCGGATTTATGACAACTTACCTTCGACTCGTTCTTAGGTATATCTAATGAACAAAACAAACTATCCGTTGAAAAGGGTTTAAAATTCAAAATATATTCGGTGTAATGTTCGTTTTTGAAGAGGTTTCTTTCTGTTCTCATAAAAAAAATATCTACCAACTTTGAATTATGCGATGAGCAACACCGTTTTATTCGCTACTGCAACCAAGAGAAGAAAAGGTAAGTGCTCTCTATGTATATGCTTAATCATTTTTATTTTTTTTTAATTTTATTTATTTTTTTTCCCTAAATTATTGGTATTATTTATTTTATTTTTCATATAAAAATCCCATCTCCCAAATCATTTGCAACGTCCAAGCACCCAATTCATCTGCAACGTACAAGCACTTGTCGTATATATGGTTTTGATTCGATACGAGCAAATAAAACAAAATAATAAACATGAAAAACATGGCCTTACATAATAAAAACAATGAAAAACAATGAACCTTAAATACAAACTTCAACTTAATTTGTTCTTAAAACATATAAAATTTGTTTTAAAACATATAATAAACTTCAACTAATATAATAATTGGTTTTTAAAACATGTGCTCATCAAGAAATAAACATTTTTCTTTACTTCAACTAATATAATAAATTGGTTTTTAAAACATGTGCTCATTAAGAAATAAACATTTTTTCTTTCTTTCGTAAAGAATTTGTTTTTATATTTATGTTTTTAGACTAGGTATACAAAACACAACTTTTAAGATTCACATGTGTAATTATCCAAGCTTTAAACTATGTGAAGTTTGCATTTCACTTTCATTGTTTTTATTATGTAAAGCTATGTTTTTTATATTTATTATTTTGTTTTATTTGCCCGTATCAAACCAAAATAGTACATACGACAAGTGCTTGGACATTGCAGATCATTTGGGAGATGGGATTCTTATCCTCCATGATATAGATATGAGATTTCTCACACAGTATTCAGTTTTTTTTGTTCAATTTGCATTACATTTTGATTTACTATGCGAGACAAGATCATATGCAGTGTATTTAAGATATATCACTCTTTATTGAGTGTAAATCTTTTTTCACATATTGAACTCAAAGAAGTTTGCACCTTAAGAGATTTGATCCCTCTCGACGCTTAATAGAGCCTAGGATTTGGATCTAGGATGGTTTTAATTTTAAAAGAGATGATTATTAATAAAGATGTAATTTATATATAAATTAAAAATATATATGTCTTCTTCTTGTATACTATATAAATATAAGTATTTAAATAATGAAATTTTTAATTATGTTATTTTAATTTTAAAAGAGATGATTATTAATAAAGATGTAATTTAGATATAAATTAAACATATATATGTCTTCTTCTTGTATACTATATAAATATAGGTGTTTATATTTTAGAGGTATGCATATTTAAAGTTTTTATTTCATAAACATGTTTATAGACATTTTTTAAATTTTTATGATATATGTATAGGAATTGGTTATTTGTTATATCAAAAGATTCGTGAAATTTAAAAAAAAAAACTTTTATTTATATATAAATATATTACTTATATAAATATTTATAATAGATAAAAAAAAATGATAATTTTTTTTTATATAAATATTTATAATAGATAAAAAAAAATGATAATTTTTTTTGTAATTATAAAGTGTTTTAATTATAAAGAAACTTTAATTTTAGTTTTTTTTTATAGATAATTATTTTTGTAATTTGATTTTTTTAATTATAGAGAAACTTTATATTGTATTAATGCATTCCAACTGTATGATTCATGTGTTATCATAATATTTTATATTGCAGTGATGTGTTTCTTTTTTCTAAATTTTATAGAGGTTTTCTAGTGTAACGATTGTTGCTTGATGTGTTGTGTATAATGAATAATTGATTGTACAATATACCATGAAAATATGGAAAGGACTTGAATAGTTAGGGATTTGAAAAATCGCTCCAAGAAGTGTCTTCAATTTTTTTACGTTGGAAGCTTGTTCCAGAGCCAGCTTGTCTAGTTCGTCCCACGTTGGAGGATGTTGGTGGCTTTTGGTTGCTGGTGTGCGGGGATCTGAAGCTCAACAATGTGCATCGTGGCTAAGCTCTGGAATCTCTAAGATTTGTTGATTTTCTTGCTTTTGCAGGTCGTGTGGTGTAGCCAGAGTTCCTTCTTTTCAGGAGTTTGTTTTAGCAATTTGGCTCTGACGATGTCAACTAGTATGCTGCAGAAGTTTCTCTTCTTTAGACCGCAATTCTCTGGTGAGGCCTCCTTTGGATACTGGCAGAACTGCTCACAACTGTCCTGGTGGTCTTTACCTCATGGATTCTGGAAGGGATCCTCCTTTGCCTCTTCCTCAGGATCTTGATGCATTCAAGAGATTGATTGCTTCTTGTGAAAAGAGGAAGGGGGTCCCTTCGCAAAAATTTGCTAAGAAAGTAGACATCCCCTCAGTGGAACTTCCTGCAGAACGGACTTACCGAATGACTCTAAACCTTGCTGAGCGTGGGCTTGTTGGGAAATTTATAGGGTTCTGGTCATCTCCAAAGGCTATTGATGGATGGGTGCAGAGAAACTGGAGACCCTTAGTAACTGAAGGAATTAGAAGCCACTTTGTCGAAAGAGGGTATTATGTATTTGTTTTTTACTCTGAAGAGGATTGCGACCTCATTTTTCGAAATGGTCCATACTTTATGGGCCCTTAGGGGATTTATTTGTATAAGTCGACTCCATATTTCGACCCTACTCAAGATGTTCCGTCAGTTGTCCCTGTTTGGGTAAGGATACCTCATTTACCTTTGCACTGCTAGAGTTCAGAATCCCTTGAATCCATTGGAAACAAGCTTGGTAAATACATCGATATGGCAGAAAGGAAAGATCAATATTCATGTGCAAGAATATGCATTGAAGTTGATTTGGAAATAGGTCTGGCTGAGGCAATTAAGCTAAATGTAGCTAAATGGTCTCATATCTAGGAGTTAGACTATGAACAAATACCATTAAAGTGTCATTTTTTTCATGGTTATGGTCATTTCGCCCAAAATTGCAAGAAAAAAATAGAAGATGATCAGAAATCAGGTCTACCTAACGAGGTTAATAGAAAAAATGGAAAATAAGGAAAGCCTAAGAATGGAGTACAAGCTGATCGGAAGATCCCTCCTAATGTATAGGATGTAGAAAATCCTAATATGTCTTCTAATGAATTTGTTGTTTTAAGCTCCGCTAAAGATATTGCTATTTTAGAAGAAGGTGAATTGCATCATTCAAAAGTGCAGGATGATGAAGCTAAAGTAAATACAGGACTAATGGATCTAACTGGAGCAGTTTGCACAAAATTACCCAGAGTTGGTGAATTCTTGCAACAAAATAGTCCTTCTCCAAATGGAGACAAATCCTCTCCTTCATATACATAAATTACTAAGAAGAAACCGGTTGATAGTTCAGGTTATTCAGACGAAGATTCTATTGAGCAATTCTCCAAAAAGGCAGGCAGGAAGTCTCGAAAGGAGGCTAGAGAAGAAGAGACGGAGAAACAAAAGATGCAGGGAAGCCAGTCCACTATCGAAATGTCACGGCAGGAGCAAGAGGACTAGACCTCTAAAGGGAGTAATAACTCCCTCTCTTTCGAGTAAATAATGCATATTGTCTCTTGGAATGGCAGGGGATTGGGGAACCCAATCAAAGCTGAAGCAGTCAAAGATTTAATGAGAATAGATAGTTATGATATTCTCTTGCTGTAAGAGACTAAGATTGATGCAGATTCGCTTCTTCTCTTAAGCAAATCAAAATGGAAAATGAATGCTGGCAAGGTTATCAGCGCCAAAGGCACCTCTGGGGTCTCGCTACTCTATGGTGTGAATAAAATTTTCAACTTAAAATATGGTTTGTTACTCCACACTAATATTTATAGAACTATTTCACATCTCAAGTAATATCTCTTTGGCTATGTTCAACCTCTATGTCCTAGTTAATTTTATTGAAAAGAAAGAATGTTAGAAATCATTATTAGATTTCTTAGATGTCAATTCTCCTACAAATTCTATAATAGCGGGGGATCTCAACATAACTTTAGCCCTGAATGATAAAAAAGGTGGAGCCGATTGAAAGGATTATTTTCAAGACTTGGTTGAGGCACTGATTCAAGCCTGGGATCTAATTGATTTTAAACCTAAGAAAGGACGATATACCTGGTCAAATAATAGAGTTGGGGAAGCCAACATTGTTGCACGTCTTAATAGATTTTTAGTTAACAACTCATTGATGGACGGGAATTTCGTAATTTCTTCTAAAATCTTGCCTAAACTCACATCTGATCACCACCCGATTACTCTGACACTTGAAAAGGATGACGACCTTGACCCAATTCCATTTTGTTTTAGTCCTTTGTGGATTGAAAGAGATGGTTTATTGGACACTGTGTTTCAAGCATGGACGCAGTATGTTGTTGGGTCTCCTAGTTTCGTATGGGAACATAAACTCAAAAAAACCAAGTACGCTCTAAAAAATTGGATAAAAAGGCCCCAAAACACTCCAACTAGCAGCAGACCGAAGAAAGTTATTGAGTTAGCAGAGTTCCAATTTGAAATGGAAGAATGTGATATTACCAAAACTCAGCTAGCTCTTGAGTAGTCTGCTCAATTCAATGCCTTGTAATCTTTCAGACATGAAGAGGAATTTCTAAGGCTGGAATCTTGAAGTCTATGGCTGCAGGCAGGAGACAAAAATACAACCTTCTTCCATCGCCAATGCAGAGCCATATTTTCAAGAAATCATATCTCTAAAATTTCCATAGGCGAGAGGGATATTATTAAAGGACACGTTCAACTAAAGTAAGCTGCAAGAAGATATTTTCAGCTCTTGTTTCAGGAGGACGGACTCTCTGATGAGGAAGTATCTGCAGATTTTTTGGATAATATTCCTTCTCTTATCAGCACAGAGGATAACAAAAATCTATTGAAACCATTCTTTGAATAAGAAGTTTTCGATGTCATATCGGTAATGGATCCGGATAAAGCTCCTGGGCCAGATGATTTTCTTTTCATTTTTATAGATCCTGCTGGAATATAATCAAATCAGACTTGATCTGCATGGTGTCAGCCTTCCATAAAAAAGCTAAAGTTGGAGGGTGTATTAACTCCACTTTCCTTGCTTTAATCCATAAAGAAGCTAATCCTTCTTCTTTTGACAGGTTTAGACCTATTTCACTGTGTAATGCCTCTTACAAGATTCTAGCCAAACTTCTAGCTAATCGATTCAAGATTTGGTTAGGTGAGTTGATCTCTCCTCTCCAGGGGGGTTTTGTAAAAGGCATGCACTTAGTAGATAATGTAATTTAGGTTTAAGAAGCCCCTCATTCAAGTTTCCAAAGAAAGGAGAAAGGAATGCTTATCAAACTTGGTATGAAGAACGCCTTTGATAGAGTAAAGCTCCCCTTTCTCTATCGAGTCCTTCTCACTTTTGGATTCAGTGCGGAGTTTATTAATTTGAAAAAATCATGTACATACATGTTTTGGATTGGGCCTCTAGTCAATGGTAGACCAACAAAATTTTTCCAAGCTTCAAGAGGTCTTTGCCAAGGGTGTTCATTATCACCTTTTTATACATCTTGATGGTTGAAAATCTCAACAGAAAACTAACAGTTGAAAAGGAAGCAAGCTACATTCCTGGCATAAAGATTGCAAGGGGGGTGGACCCAATAAACCATGCCCTCTTTGCTAATGATTCTCTTCTTCTTGGAGGGGCCTCATTAAAGATAGCATGGGCCTTTAAAGATATACTTCAAAATTACTACCTAATTTCAGAGCAATGATCATTAACAAAAAAACTGTTGTTTATGGTTGGAATGTATATCATGCTTCAATTCTTCGAATTGCAAATTCCTTGGGATTCCCTGGGTTTGATAAGTGGGAGAAGATAAAATATTTGGGGCTTCCATTAACTCTTGGTTCTAACCCTCCTCTTTGGCTCGATGTATTAGCTAATATTAAAGCCAAAATAGCTCCTTGGGGTGGTCAGTGGCTAACCAAGGCTGGGAAACTGATTTTGATAAAGGCAGCTCTTTCATCCCTACCCATTTTTCAATCTTCCTTGCTTCTTTTCCCGAAGTCTATTTCGTCTCAGATTTCCAAAATTATGCGAGATTTTCTATGGAATGGTGGAAAAGGCAATCAGACTAAGATGCATCTAGTAAGCTGGGACATTCTTAAAAGACCTATTCCTAAGGGTGGATTACAAATCTGTGACCCTGGACTGGCTAATCTAGTGCTGGGAGGCAAACTTCTTTGGCAGCTATATGCCGATAAAAATCACCCTCTCAGCAAGATCTTTAGGATGAAATACCTAAAGGGCGGCTCTATGAGAGGCACAACTATCTGGAATCTATGTAGAAAAAGAATTGATAAATTTAAAAAGCAACTTTATCGAATTTCGGGTAACGAGAAGAAGATCCGTTTGTGGGAGGATAAAATTTCAGGTAATACTCCCCTTTCCTCTGTAATTATGTTAGAAGAGATTAAGGTATGCCTAACGAATAAAGGATTGCTCCAGTTGGCTGATGTTTTCTCTTGGGATAGCGATGGAAACAGGGAAGATTGGTCTTTTCCCGAGCTTCCTAACCATCTAATATCCCCCCCAAAAAAATTCTTTCTGCTCTAACAGGTCTAGCTCCAGTCCATAGATCTTATAAAGACAAATGGGGTTCGGGTATTTCAGGAACCTATTCAACTGCTAAAGGTTATTTGGAATTACAACATACCCCGCATGATTCTTGTCTCTCTCCTGTGATTTGGAAATTGGTATGGTATCCTTTCTACCTCCCCAAAGTGAATTTTTTCTCTTGGCTGATCCTACACAAAAAGGTGCTGACAAGTGAAAACCTGGTAAAACATGGCTTCCATGGACCGTTAAGGTGCTTTTTTGCACCTTAGCTCTTGAAACTGCCGATCACCTCTTCATCGCTTGTGATTTCTCAAAATCAGTATGGGATCTTTTCCTTCACGGTCTTAATTGCCATGTCCCTTCCCAAACTATTGTTGTTCCTCTCTATCAGAACTGGATTGATCGGAGCCCAGCCTCATGTGGCGATATTAAAGATTGGTTCAAACTCTAGAAGCTCAAGTTGAAATTCATCTAGTTGAATCTATGGACTACCATAAATAATTTGATATTTAACAATCTGTCAATGACCACTCAGATCAATGCCCAAAAAATCAAGAGGCATTTTGCTGAATCGATTGAAAAGTTGACGTCCCCTTCCATGCTAACATCAGAAATTTCAAAGTGGCTTGGCTCTATTCCAATGAGATTGTTAAACAAGGTCTCCATCAAACCAACTAGATCTCCCTCCTGGCGTATTCGTGACATCGGTGTTGATTTTAACTCTTGGTGGACTAGTTCTTCTTCAACAACATTTCTTTTTATGGGGCATCAAAGGGAAATCCCGGGGTCTCAGGAGCTGGGGGGCTGGTGTACTCTTCAGATAAGTTGATAAAAACCAATTTTAGTTGGCGCCTTGGTTTCATGTTGAACAATTAGGCTGAAAGTTATGGCCTCCTCAAGGCGTGCCATATTGCTAAGGAGCTTGGCTTCAAGTCAATTCAAATCTTCAACGATTTAGAGCTGTTGATAAAAACATTAAATTCATCAAATCACTTTTATAATTCTGATTTAAACAATATTTTGCAGAGGGTTCAAAATATTTTTAAAGATTTTGAAAGGGTTCAATCTTTCCACATCTTTCGGGAGTTAAACAATTCGACAGATGATTTGGCAAATAAAACTTGCCAGCTGGCTCAAGGCCATCTTAGCATCAATGGGAAATCTAGTTGCTATCATTCTATTCCTTAATTGTAATTAAATAAGTTGTAATTAGTCTTTCTAGTAGATATTCTCTCAAACTGTAAGAGGTATTGTAATCTCTGATTTTTTCAAAGTCATTCTTTTGATCACCTTGTAATTCACTGATTAGCAATTGCAATATCAGGCCTATAACCTTTCATAAAAAAAAATGTCCGTTTGAGTTAAAAAAAATTGATTGTACAATAATTTTTTTTTTTGGGATGATGTGTTTTGTGTTGTATGTGATGGATATGATTTATGATATTTTAATGTGTTTTGTGTTGTATGTGATTGATATCGTTTATGATATTTTAATGTATTTATTTTTTATATGCGGTATTTGATGGAAATTTGATAAGTTTTGTATTTGATGAATAAATTTATAGAAGTTTGAGGTTTTGTCACAAGGAAAATAAGAATATTCATCTCAACAATTTAAACTAAACAAAATTGATGAGGTTGTGGGTAAATTTATTTGTGTGATGAATATTTAATAATTTTAATTTAGATTATAATTAATGTATTTTTGCAATATTTTATTTTAAAATTTATTGTTTATTGAATGTATTATTTATTTATATAAAATATTTGTTTTCATATTAAAGTCATTCAATACATAATTAACAAGTCAAATTAGTTTAAGTAGACTATAATATAATATTTTAAACAACATAATTTGAAACAAATTATTTTAAACCAAGTAGGTATTAATTTATGATATTGTATTTCTAAATTTTAATAAATGTTTTTTTTCTCTTAAATTTAGAATTTATTGTTTTAAAGACTCAATTTCTAATAGAGAAGAAGAGCCAAGAATAGGCATAGGATAAGGAGGAGGTAAAACAAGGGAGGAGGACTTATAGGTGGAGATAATGGGGGTGGAGAAGGAGGACATAAGGGGGGCAGAAGAGGTGGAGGAATAGAAGCCTGAGGAAGTAGATGAAGTGGGGGATGTAAAGGATGGGGAGTAGATGGAGGTGGAGGAATTATAGAAAGTAATGTAGAAGGTGGAGGTTGAGGATGATATTAGAGTCTGAGGAATCAAAGGAGAGGTCAGAGGTGACGAGAGGAGGATTGGAGGAGTATGTGGTGGTCATGGAAGAGGAGGAGGAGAAGGAGAAGGTGGAAGAGGTTGAAGAGCAAGATACGAGAGTGGGAGGAAACAAAGGAGAGGTTGGAGGTGAGGAGAGGAGGATGGGAGGAGGAGTATGTGGTGAAGAAGGAGAAGGAAGATGAGATGTAGGAGGAGGAGGAAAGGTAGGAGATAGAGGAGGAGGGTAAGTAGGGATAGGGGGTGATGGATGAGGTGGAGGAAGTAGGGAATATGGAGAAGGAGAAGATGGAGGTGGAGGCAGAGGAGAAGTGGTGGAGGAGGGAAAAAGGAGGTGGAGGATACCAACAATGTGATAGGAGAGGAGGTGGGAGAGGTTGTAGTAAAGGAGACAAAGGAGTTCATGAGGGAGGAAGAAAATGTGGAGACGACCTTGTATATTTCTTCTCTTGTACGCTATCCATTGGGGGTTATATGGCTGACCCATTACTTCAATCCCACTATCCTAAGAGGGGAATATCAAGCATGGGTATGTATCAAATATTGTTTCCAAGAATCATAATTTGTTTGGATACTTATCCTTACTACCATTAACAATTGACTCCATGGTAAGGTGGTTACTTATCTTATGGACACATGCTTGCACAAATCACATTAACAACCTTTGGGGTCTGTTGAGGCCTGGAAATTCGCAGGCAACAACAGCAAGGGATTCTCCCCAGTCAACGTTCCCAACTAGCCCGTGACTGTTTGGTGTAGGGAATCCGTCCGGTTTGCGGTCCGACTACCGTAGGTCAAGTAACAAAAACAAAGGTTTTACCGGTTGCGGCCCGGTCCACTGTGTATATTTTTGTATTTTTTGACTTAAGATATGATATGCACGTGCCTAATTACAATGCAAGGAGTAGTCACAACGTGATGCACAGGTTCTTACCTCTCGTCTTAGAACTCACAAGCATCTAATCACATATGAAACAATAAAGTAAAACTAATATCTATCTATCCCCGGGAAGCCAAATTGTAACTTATTTATGAGTAATGTATATTGTGCAAGCATTATAAAGAGAAATTACAGACAGTTGATATTCCTTCCTACAACACATGAATGATTAAGGATATTTAGACAATCAGATAGCCAATTGTTTATGAACAACATGCATTACTCATGGTGGTAATTTCAAAGAATAAACCAGAAATCATTCAAACAAGAACATAGGCTCTAAGAGTTAGAACGATCTCACAGTTAATGGACAAAAAGCTGAAAAAATGAAATAGTTCATCTTTCCGCAATCCAAAGCATAACATTTGAATGTCCCACCAATCTTTCTCCGACAGGCAAACAATAATTCTTTATTGCAAATAAAAGTAGTTCTTCTTACAATATCTCTTTACATGTCTAACTGGGAAAAAGCCCCTTTGTTCTTCTAAGTCTTCTATATTTATACAAAAGGTGAAGAGACTGTTGGGCTGCCCACAAATAACCCTTGGGCTTCCCAACTCTTCGCCTCCCAATATCTCACTTACATCAAGTGTTACAAAATTGTTACATATTACAAAAGTGAATGATCATTCATGAGGAG
The DNA here is from genome assembly GCA_001517045.1 of Pseudotsuga menziesii. Lineage (NCBI taxonomy): Eukaryota > Viridiplantae > Streptophyta > Pinopsida > Pinales > Pinaceae > Pseudotsuga > Pseudotsuga menziesii. The sequence continues at coordinate 220,871 of LPNX010693046.1, forward strand.
GGCCCCACTTGAGTATTCAAAAATTTCTTCCACGCTAAAGCCTCAGAGGCGATGCCTTCAAACTCATAAGGTTCCAGAAAACAAATGTTTATCTCGAACTTCGCAGCTTGGTTCTTGATGGCCTCAATTCTGGCTGCGCTCAACCGAAGTTGATCCTCCAATAACTGCACACTGATGGCAGAATGATCTACTTCACTCCTCAAGATCTGGTCGTCGAGGGCTTTAATGTGCTGTATTTTTGCTTCCTCCTCTTGATACCTCTTCTACAAAATCTCCACAAATGAGTTGTGGTCCGGAAAAACATCTAGCCTCTGCTCAGCTTCTACTTGGC
>LPNX010693046.1:230471-244775 GCA_001517045.1 Pseudotsuga menziesii
CCACACGGCATGCACAAAGGTCACCCATAGGTCAAAAAACAATCATAAGCATAGTAATGTTTTTTTCCGAGTGTTCAAAGCCTTATATTATGATTTACCAGTAGATTATTTTCAGAATCTTTTATCAACATTAACCATGGTGGGAGCATTAAATCCTCTTTGGACAGTTTGTCTGCTTCGACATTCAATTCTTTGTAGATGTGTTGAAAAGAAATCGACTCGAAATTTTCCATTTGGATTCTTATTTCTCTTAACAAGTGGTGTAGATGTGGTGCATTTATTTGCAACTGTCCATTTGCCCAGTCAATAGTCAATTTTGAGTCTCCACAGAGCTGTATGTCTCAAACATTCTTTTCCGAAGCGATTTTGAGAACTGACCATAAGGTTGATAACTCTGCCTTCTTATTTGTGCCATGTCCTGAAGCAATGGTGATTTTTTTCTTTGTTGATTCATTCAGGAATAAAATACCTCCTACTCCTCCTAAGGGAGGCTCCCCTTGGCTTGCTCCGTAAAAAAGGGCCCATGGTATTTTTTTCTATGCTCGGCGGTTTGAGCACTCTTTTTTTTTCCATTGCCTTTTGCAAAAGAACATTAACTATTATTTCTGGGGAAGTCAAAATGTCTTTGAAAATTGCTCTATTCCTTGTTTCCCATATAATGAAAACTAGTAGGGAAGGCAATGCTTCATACTAACCTACCCTTTCATTGCTCCACCATTTTTTCATTATGTGCTCTAGTGATTCTTCATCTTCTGTGCTTGTGGAGGGATCCAATTTGTTCACCACTCGTTTCCATACTAATCCTACATAAATGCAATGGAAAAAGGGATGAGAATGTGTTTCATTCTCATATTTGCATAGACTGCAATATCTAGGCCCTTCGAAACCACGCTTGAGAAGCATTTCCCAAGACAACAGTCTGTTGTTTAATGCTAATCATAGAGTTATTGTTGCTTTACGTGGGGCATTTGATTTCCAATTTCTAGACCACCACCAATAGTCCGTAGCCTGATGATCCAACTGGAAAGCTGCTTCATAGCCCATTTTTGTAGAGAATTTCCCGTCTCTACTATTCCAAGTCCATGTTAACTTATATTTCTCCTCGCCCAAGTGAATGAAATTTGCTCTTAGTTGTTTTATGTACGCGTTCCAAACTTGTGCATCAATTTCAATTAAGTCCAGATCTTGCGTTGACTTCCAGACCGTGCCTCTCTAATTTTGGTCTGTGTAAGAGCTTGCATCTAAAAATAATGAAATCCCTTTCTCCTTTCGAAGTGAAATGAGCTTGTTTGGTAACTTGAAATTATCACCAGAGACTACCCAAGGGTCCTGTCCTATTCTAATTCTTCTTCCATCCCTTACCTGCCAAGCAACCCAATTTCCAACAAGTGGGAAAGCTTCAACAAATTCCTTCCAACACATTGACCCTCCTTTATGAGTTTTTGTTGGTTGACAAAACCATTCTTCTATGGAGGCATTTGGACAATATTTTTTCTCTCAACGTTCTTCCCCACAAAGTTTTAGGGTTTTCCACCAACCTCCATAGTGATTTGGTTGCCAATGCTTTGTAAAAAAGGTCTGGATTCTTAATCCCCCATCCACCACTGGATTTTGGGAGAACTAATTTCATCCATTTGACCAAAGGGATTCCTTCTTTTTTTGAGCTTGCTATCCATAAAAAAGAAAAACATTTTTTCCTGATTTTTGCTAAAATGCCCTTTGGGATGTATCAAATGGATGCCCAGTAAACTGGGATTTTCTGTAGCACAGCTTTCAGCAGGACCAATCTACCACCCCTTGACAGAAATTGATTTGTCCACATTTCTATTCTGCTCTCGAACTTTTTGTAGAGCCACATCCAGTCTTGTGTAGAGTATGAATTAAGTTTTAAATGAAAACCTAGGTATTTGAAACCCTCATCCATTGCCAAGATGGAGACTGGAATTAAAGCTCTTGCCTGTGTTATAACCTCCTCATTCATATTACTATGTAATAGTTTTGATTTTTCCAGATTTATCTCCATACATGTTGCCAATTGGTAGTTTTAAAGTACCTTTTCCAGGTTCTAGATGTTGCTAAAGGTTCCAACCCCAAACAATATATATATATATATATATATAGAGAGAGAGAGAGAGAGAGAGAGATTATATGTGTTAGCTTTTTAAAAAGGAAGATAAGTATTTCATCGCAAAGGTTGGAATTCCTTTAAAGGAGGTTGAGTTCTTTTAAAGACTTAATCATTTTTCTCAAATTTGTCCAAAAATGTATGGTACATCTGTGCTTATTTATTTCCTTTCCGCATTCATGACAACCAAATTGATCTAATTGAGAACATATATTCTTAATATTTTAAATATCTTTTAAAAATTGGGTAGTTACCCTCCTTTTACATGGAATAGTATTTATTTTTTCTATTATTCTCATAAAAAAACCTTTAATTATGACATCATTATCCTTGCAATATTATGAATGTAAAAAAAATCACATTGTATGATGATTGTATTTATGTTTTGTCACCCCCAAAACCATAAAAATTGTACATTTTACTATTCCATTGACATTCTTTTACTCTCAAATATTTGCGAATTTTTTTTCTATCACTAATTATGTTGTAGGCGTTTTCACAATGGAGACGTAGTCTCAAAAGATTGCTCATCTCCCTGGCCATCAACATTTTGACACGTGTCACGTGGTCCTAGCGAATGGAGACTGGATAGGTGTTGTGTCTTGGTTTCCCTGTCAAACATGTCCACTCAAAGGAAATCATTCCCATTTTGACCAAATGGCCGCCTGTTACAATTGTTATTGTGCATGATTGATTGATTGTACTTACCTTTCTTTCATGTATGTATGCTGATCAATTTTTGTTTCTTTAGTGCACTTCAATTGGGTCCTAATTCTACAATCTCGAGTCCGAAACTTCTGTCGTGCAGACCACAGGTGTCCTCTGTGTTATGATCGGTGTTGCACATGAATGGATTGATGGACTTCATGCATTGATTTTCAGTTGCAGATCCTTCTTCATAGTTGGTGTTTACCGTGTTTTTACAACAGGTGGCTTGCGTGTTTTCACTACACTTCTATCTGTTGTCCTAAACGACCGGTCCTGGAAATTATTTTTTACAGGGTTTCATTGTCCTTTAGTGCAGTTCATTTCTCTCAATTCGGCATAGCCCTTGCCAATATTTTGCGAAAGTTTCAGTCCAACGTTTATCTGGGTTTAGGCTAAGATTTTCTGCCTTTATTCAAGTCCTTCCTCGAGACAATGTGATGTTTCCCCGGCTACGCCTTGTAAGCCTTAGCTTCGCACTTAGCGTTGGCCTTGGAACCAACCATAAGATTTCTCCTCAAATTGAAGCCAATAGATGGGTACTTATAGCCATGAGATTGATCATTTTGGCCTTCCTCGGAGAAGTGGGACATGGGAAAACCAAAACGCCCCATTTTCTCCAAACCATTTTTTTATAAAACATTTTATTGTCATGTCATACCAACATTTGTCTTCTACTACATTGTGGTGGCAATAAATATACACCCCACGACAGTCTAATCAAGACTGTTGCAGCGGCTTTGACATACCCTTTTTATAACACCGTTCACTGTCGTGTCATACCGGTGGTTATCTTCTACTACATTGTGGTGGCAATAAATATACACGCTGTAACATTCTAATCAAGACTACTGTAGTGGCTTTTATGTACCCTTGAATTTCCTTGTGCAATGATAACATTCCAACAAATATATCGGCGATCCATCCATTCAGTTATCTCAATAGATCCATGCTTATCATGCATTGGCATAACATGCAAAAGCCATCACCTTTCAAGGGTCTCATCCGCCGGTTGGGACACAATTTGAATTTTGAAATTCCCTCTCCATGGTTGGACTTTTTGTCATGTCCCCACCCCTCATCTCGAAGACGGAGAGGACGCGAATAAGATGCTGCTATCATATGAGAAATCTAGCCCCATGAACATAAACATAAAATGCATTGAATTAAAACATACACATATGCATAACAAATGTAACTATATAGCAGAAGAAAATCATCGATTCAAACATTCAACATGTCCATAATGTGTTAATCAAGAAAATGCAATTGCATAGGTAAATACACAAGAGAAATACAAGTGGATACTTATCTTGTAATGGAGTTGGCCTGCAACTAGCTATGTCGCTACAACGTTCCACCCAACCATAGGCCAGTGTGCTCATCAATCTCTTAGTGTCATTGCCACCCCCCAGCTGGGCATGCTTTCCACAAGGAACTAGGGAGTGACAAGCTTACACACAACAGGACCATACATCCACAGTCAAGCCAACACATAGTTGGATTTCACAGACTATCCATCCAAGCCAATGAACAACCGGGTTCCACAACTATTGAGGCGACAACCTAACCACATAGGGGATCCTTGGAATTACTCAGCCAAGCCATACTTTACATCAAACACATAGTCAACCAATTAATCAAACACAACTAGACACAATTGTTGGGTATGAACAAAACATTCTAGGGAACCACAAACATGAATGGCAGACGGGAAGAAAAATAACCCAAGTCAGCCAATCGTTTCAGGAAATGTTTAATGGCTCCACAGAGGCAAAAACTACCTCTACAAATCCCCATCTCATGGATTTGAATTCTGAAAACGTATGCTAACTTCATGTGGGCAAAACAACCCCTTTCAAACCCCAAAACGTAGATCTATCTTCCTGGGCACTTAGCAACATCAAAAATGACTTCCGAGCCATGGGTAAAAATGGGAAACCATAGAAAAATGTGGGGGAAGATCCCATATTGCTCATAGGGGCAAGAACAACCTCAATAAACACCCAAAATTCATGGGTTTCTTCTACCATTCATTGTGCAACCAAAAATGGGTTTTTTCCCCAGCCGGGTAATGAGGAATCAATAACAAAAACGTCCAAGGAAGAGCCCAACCACTGAGCATTGCCAAAACGACCTCTCATCCATGGGAAAAAAGAAGAAAAATGCAAAAACGTGAGGGATATTGCCCCTAGCTATCTCCAGATGTGTGAGGAAGAAAACCCATGGGTGAATGATGGCTTGGGAATGCCTTTCCAAGCATTTACTTGCCCAAGAAGCCAAAAATGCGTTTTCCAAAAATGGTTGGCTTCCCAAATTCAAATTTGACCTTCGTACCTTTCCCATCTCAAGGAAATAACTTCTTCAACCACTTCTAGATGATTGGGCACAAAAGGACAAAATGGGTAGTTGACAACTTATGGGTTTTCCCTCCTTGGCATTTGGCTTTTCCCCATTGGCTCAAGGGTTTGATTATTTCCCCCTCCCTATTCCTTGTGAAATCATGCCCCCGTCTCTTTAACGTTGCAGCGCATAACTGGTTGTGGTATTTTTATTAATTTGCATTCTTACATGATGTCTCAAAAATACTATGCCTGGCTAGTACATAAACCATCGGCATCGATTTTAATCATCGAAACATAAAACACTAAATCCATGGTGGGGCCTTTTCCTTGAGCTCCACTCCACGATTTAATACTATATTTACATCATATGCAATTTAATACCATGGGGTCAAAACTGGGGTGTTACACTTTTGATCGTCCCTCTGGCCTATACCCTTTTCATTTAGGTCGTTGTTTGCTCTACCAATGCAGACATCAAGCTTCCAAGTCGGGTGGTTGCAGAAATTTAGTCCCATGCTTGTTTGTTTGGACCAAATTTATTATTACAATATCTTTGAGTTTATTCCTAAGAGAGCGAGGGATGGTTTGAGGCTCATTGCTAATAGAAATCAAGATTGATCAAGTATGTCATGTTGTATATCTGCAATCTGCCCAGTTGTATATCTGCAATCTGTGATTCCATAAAGACAAAAAGATAAAGATGGGAATTTGCAAGTTTTGTGGAGAGATGTCATGAAGAGGATTTCTAGGCCCAACAGATCTTATTGGAAAGATTGGACCATTCGGTTTGCAACTTGGATGATTGTATAGCTCGACCAAATATACTTTCTCCTTCTGCAAAGGAAGCTACAATTTGTGGCTTCTTTGTCCGACATTACTTGCCTAATTTCCAAGGCAAATTCTACACTAAAACGAAGTTGTTCCAAATATCATATTGGAGATTATATCCAACGCAGCTTCTACACGCACCCACAAAGAGACAAATGGGAAAAAGACTTGAAATTGGGATCAGATCATTTGTATTATTAGTCTTTATGTAGATTTGGCTCAAAGTCTACAGACTCACCATTAGCCTCTTCTAGAAAATGTTGGACAATGGATTTACATCCAATTATCGAAATTGATTGATTCATCTCATATTGCATTTTTCTTTACATTGGCGGCTTTTGGTATATAAACAATTGTTTTTTTTTTAGACTATAACAGGGGGGAAGTTTGATTGATAACCGGTGAATAAGCCACCGGGTGCTTTTTACAATAACCAGGAGCACGAGCTCTTGAGAAGAGAGAAAACCCAAGACACCCAACAAGGACTGAAGGAGACAAAAAGCAAACTTGAGGAAGAAACTGCAGAAATAGAGCCTGAAGAACCAGACATGAAACTAACAAAACAACAAGAGGAAGAGAGCAGGCAGAACTAATTGAACTTCTCCATGATCCTTTTTACTGCTGCTTCCAGAGCTGAGATTCGATTTCCGAAGTTGCCGGTGGTGTTGGCTGCATCTTTGAACTCAGTAAAGACCACATCTTTGTAGTAGTTCAGCTCGCCTTTGGAGTCTTTGAGATCCTTCTTGAGTGTGCTCAGTTCATTGGCGAAGGATTTCCACTGGTTGTGACCTTTCACTTCTTGATTATCTGTCTTCAATTTTAGGGCGTCCAAAGATTGCTGGATGTCTGCCAGACGTTCTTCCACCGTCTGCGCATTAGTGGAGGATCCTACAGAGTCCATGAGCACGTGTTGGGGGTCGCGTTGATCAGGAGGGCCTCGCGAGTCTGAGAGGACTTCGATCTTCAGTCTTCAGAAAAATTTGAAACGCAGAGATGAGCAGCAGGTCGCGCATCTGGAATTGGAGAGGCCCGAATTAATAGCTGGGGATCACGGTCACGATAATCAAAGGCTGGGAATCGAATCTGCAGAGCACTCGAGGGGAGTCTTGACTGTATCTTAGAAGATCAAGTCAAAATCCTGAGAGCATCTTACTCCAGTAGTAAAGATTTACTTCAGAATGTATCTCTGACCACTGCGATTTAGGGAATATTGCAAATGGATACTCTGTCACTAACCTCCAACACGCTTTGATCCAGCAAGGATGCTCTGTTGGCCTCCATGTCAGCCTTGCCATTGAGGCCACGAAGGATATGATAAAAGCTAATTACATGGAATTTTGAGACCACCAGAAGGATTTTTTTAATTATAGCTGCTAAGAAAATATTGGACGGTAGAGTTTTTGAAACCATGGAATTGAGGATTAGCTTGGAATCCCCAAACACCACCAGCGAGTTTAAATTCCGCTCATGGGCAAGCTTGAGGCCTTGCCAGAGTGCCAGCGCCTCGGCCATGTTGTTAGACATAATTCCTAGCCCCCAAGCATAGTTGGCTAGGACGGAGTTCTCACTCGAAAGGAGGATCCCTCCTCCACCTGCTTGACCTGGATTGCCTTTGGAGGCTCCATCGAAGAACAGCATGTTATCTTTTAGAGAGGATCTCCACATTAGGAAATCATTTTCTTCAAGCCGGATTTCCCAGGTAGCCTTTTTTGTAGTGGAGATGTTGGGCGTGGGCTCCAGGAACTTAAATTGGGATTGCCATCTTCTTTCTTGAGGATCCAAATCTTTGGAGTTCTTTAGGTTGCTCTTGGCTGTCACTAACTCCCCCAGGAGGGCTTTGCAATTGGTTGCAATCTTGATGCTAGACTTTTTCTCATCCCTGAAGATTCGGTTATTGCGCTCCAGCCAGATCTTCCAGCAGATTGCTTTGGGGGCCCATATCCAAATAGATTTGAGAAGGTCTTTTTTATGAAGGTCAAAGGGGGAGCTGGAGGCCCAAGTGGCAAACAGGTCGGGGATGTTGTGGGGAACATCAAGGTCTTCTAAGTTAAGGAGGAGGACCTCTGACCAAACTTCTTGGGAGAAGGGGCAGTTTAGCAGGAGGTGGTCCATCGTCTCTTCATCTGAGCAACATAGGGGACATCTAGAAGGCCCCTCCATGCCTCTGATTTTTAAGTTATCCCCAGTCAGGATACTTTTGTGTGCAGCAGTCCAGCAAAAGAAGTCTATTTTCGGCATGAACGGGAAATTCCAAATGAAATTCCATCTGGCTGGGTTGGGGACGACATGTGGCAGAGAAAGGAGGACTTTGTAACCTTCACTGGCAGAGTATTTACTAGAACGCTGGCCCCACCCTCTTTTGTTCGACATGTTCTTTGCTGTTGGCGCTTTCCCTTGGAGGAGGTGCAAAAGACTGTCCTTTTCAGCTTTTAACCAGTTGGGGAGATTTTCAAAATGCCAAGCCTTCCAAGTGCTTCCTTCATCTTCTTCCCAGCTAGAGATGTCCCACAGGGTGTTTAAGTTGTTGTTTTGGGCCCAGTCCATGATGTTTTTTATCCCTGGGTTTTGATTTAGAGGCTGATCTCCCATGATGGCGTCCTCCCACAGATTTATTCTCCTTCCGTTTCCGGGGATCCAATAGAGATTTGGCTGGAATAAAGGCAGAGCTTTAAGGCAGAGCTTGAAGATTGGGAAGCCTGACTTGCGAAGGATTGGCTTATCCAGACATCGCTGCCTTCCACCATTGAAGTATTTCTTTCTTAGGACTTTGCTGCACCAACTGTCTTTCCCGGCGATCAGACTCCATAGCGTTTTGGCCCCCATGGCCAGGTTTTGTTTTGCCAGGTCCCTTACCTGAAGGCCTCCTTCCTTATATGCCTTTTGAATTTTGTTCCAACTCACCAGGTGGAGACGGTGGAGGTTCCCCTTGCCTCCTTCCCACATAAACTTTTTAATCATCAATTCCATTTTCTTCAGGATGGAGGCTGGCGCAAGCAGAATAGAGTTTTGGTAAACTGGAATGCTCATGAGCACTGATTTTAGCAGGATTGTTTTGCCTACTGGATTTAACCAGTTGGCGCCCCAATTGTGGATTCGCTTCTTAATTTTATCAATGATTGGAGTCCAGTGGATAGCCTTCGAACCTTTCTTGAAGATTGGAGCTCCGAGATAGGAGAAGGAGTCCCAAGCGTGTACAGCTTCCATGCCCAGCAGTCTGGCTATATCCCCTAGTTCTTTTCCTGAGTAGTTCCAGCTATAGACCTTGATTTTTTGATGATTGATTCTGCTTCCTGAGATCTGATTGTAGAGATCTAGCTCTTTTTTGAACTGGCTAGCCATGAAGACGCTAGCTCCACCTAGAAGGATCGTGTCGTCCGCGAACTGGGCGTGATTTATATTTTTAACCCTTGGAGCCAGCCGGAGTCCTGGGAGAGTATTTTCCTGGTTTCTGAATGATAGCTGGAAGCTTAGAACAGATGCCTGAATTGCATAGAGGAGTGGCGATAAGGGGCATCCTTGCCGGAGCCCTCTGGATGCTTGGAAAAAGCTAGTGGATCTGCCATTAACTAGAGGGGCAATCCAGGGAGAACTGATGCAGCCTTGAACCCAGTTGATAAAGTGAGTGGAGAATCCCATTTTTCCCATGACTAGGAAGAGGAAGTCGTGTCTTACCCTGTCAAAGGCGTTGGATAAATCCAGTTTTATCACCATTCCTTCTTCTTTGTTCTGGTAACTAGTATGAATGGCCTCTTGAACAAGAATAATATTGTCTTGGATCTTCCTGCCTTTTATGAACCACCTTGGTTCTCCGGGATGACTCTAGGGAGGATTTTTTTGAGTCTATTGGCAATGATTTTGGTTATAATCTTGTAGCTGAGATTGCAAAGGGAGATTGGCCGAAATCTGGAGAAGGAAGTGGCCCCTTTTTCTTTGGGGATTAGGATGAGGAAGGCAGAGTTTGTGCTTCCACCTATCTTGCAAGTGGCTTGGGAATGCCTTACCATCCTTAGCAGGTCCAGTTTGATTATATCCCAGCAGCTAGTGTAAAAAATGGTTGAGAAACCATCGGGGCCAGGGGCACTATCAGGCTTCATTCTGAAAAGGGCTCTTTTAAGTTCTTTTAAGGAGATGGGAGCTGTGAGGAGGAGGTTGTCAGCCTCTTGAATTAAGGATGGGATGAGGTCGAAGGGGTGATCCATGGGGTTTAAGGGGCTGTCCTCAGGGGCAGAAAAAAGATCTTTGAAGAAGAGGAAGGCAACTTTCTTTATTTCTTCGGGGTCTTTTATCAGGGTACCTTGAGAGTTTATTTCAGTGACAGCTTTGTAGCCTTTGCGAGCTTCGGCTTGTTTATGGAAATAATTTGTGTTTTTATCCCCACTCTTTAGCCACAAGCTTCTGGACTTCTGGCGCCAGAATTCTTCTTCGACCCTGCAGGCTTTGAAATAAGCCTTTTGGAGCTCAACTTCTTTGGACAGGGTCGCGCTGGACAAGGGGACGGTGTCCATCTCATGCTGGTGCTTTTCAAGGGCTTTTTGGGCTGCGATTCTGATGGAGGTGGGGGTGGATAAGAGTTTGGCCCAACTCTTTAGATCTGCTTTGAGTCTCTTTATTTTCTGTTCCCAGGTGTAGGAAGGAGACCCCGGCACCGAAAGAGACCAAGAGTTTGAAACTACAAGCTGGAAGCTGTCCTGGGTCAGCCAGAGGGGACTGAAGCGGAAGGGGATGGGGCCCAAAGGAGCGTCTGAGAAGATATCTAGCAGGATCGGTCTATGATCTGAGGTGCTGTTGGGGAGGATTTTGGAAGTGGCTAATAGACCAGAGGAAAGGAAGTCTGAATGAATGAGAAACCTGTCAAGTCGAGCAACTATGTGGCCAGGACCCATTCTCTTGTTTGACCAGGTAAACTTCCCAGAGGTAGGCTTGACATCCATCAGGTCCCAATGGAGGATAATTTCCTCTACCCATTCTCTAGCTTGGTCCCTTACTATCGAGCCCCCTTTCTTTTCTTCAGTGGAGAGCATGACGTTGAGATCGCCTGCAATGATAATGTTTCTTGGGTTGTGCTGGCTAAGAAACATCTCAAGAGAATCCCAGCAGCTACGTTTTTCAGGAAAAAGATTAGGAACATATAAATTAAAGAGACTTACTTGCTGTCCTGAGTCTCTATGGAGCATATTTGTTAAGATCCAGTGATTGCTGCGTTCTTCCTTGATCAGATCAAATTTTTTGGAGTCCCAGAATGTTGCTGTACCTCCAGAGGCACCTTTGGAGCTAATTGCTATCCCAGGTCCTTTTTCCAGATTGCATGTCCTACTTGATAGAGGATTGAGTCCTCCATTTTTGTCTCCTGGATAAGCAGAACGTCTGGCTTGTTTATTCTGATGATGTCTTTCAGGGCTTCTTCTTTTTGGTTTGAGCCTAGACCCCTGCAGTTCCAGGAGATGTACCGCATTTAGAGTTTTTTGGAAGGGGAGGCCCCCTTGGAAGGCTGGCCTTGCTTAGATCTGGTGCTGATCCGATTTGGCAACGTTTTATGGGATCCTTTGGCTACATCTCTGAATGATCTTTCTTCGCGGTGCTTTTTTTTTAATTTTCTTCCCCTGCTGGTCTTTAGCGGCGTTGCATGTGGGCTACTGGATTCCGAGGCGTATTCATCTGAGAAGCCTCCTTGATCTGAGTCTATGTTGGTGGGATCCTCCTCTTGGCTGGCGATCTTTGAGATCTCTCCCATGGCGGCGTGGGGGGGGATGATATCAGTTAAAACTGGAGTTAGATATGGACTTGCATGCAAGGGTACATCACCGGATCTGCTGGGGTCTGCCGAATTGGGTCTGACCTCGCTTCTTCTGCCTTTGCTGGCTTCTTCAGATGCCGAGGGTTGGTTGATGACATGCTCCTGGGAGAGGTTTGGTGGGGGGTTTCTTCCTTCTGGAGTATCCTCCTTACTGCTTGGGACTTGTAGATCAGATCCTTGCCTTTTTTCTTGGATTTTCGGGGCTGTTTTTGCTTTTTTAGGCCTTTGCCATCCTTCTATATCATTTCCTTGTTGATTTTTGGGGCAATTTCTTTGGAAGTGGTCATGCTCATGGCAGAGTCTGCATTTGAAGGGCAGCTATTCATAGTCCAGCTGTTGATAGTGGTGCCAATCACCCACCGAGATGTTGATCGCTTCTGGTAGCCCGGCCTCAAGATTCACCTCAACGCAGATTCTGGCACATGAATATTGGCCCTTGGGATCTGCTTTATCAATGTACCGGCTAAGCCCGTTACCTATTTTTTCCAGCAGTGCGCTGGGAGATTAGGGAGACGGACCCATACAGGGACCTCCTTGGGGGCGTCTAGATTCGGGTCGAAGTCCGGGGTCCAGCGATTGAGGTACAGTCCTTGAGAGCCCATGAAGTAAGGGTCGTTTCTGAAGATGAGGTCTCGGTCGTCCTTGGAGATGAATTCAAAAATGTAGAAGCCTCTGCCCACCGGGTAGCAAGTGACGCTTTGCTTCAGTTGGGGCCTCCAGTTTCTTTGTATCCAATCATTCGTTGTTCTTGTGGAGGGCCACAAGCCCATGAACTGTCCAACCAACCCACGATCCGCCAAGGCCAATGCAATCTTGATGGGTTTTTCCACTGGCAGGCTGATTTCAGGTATTGCCTCCACACATTATATTAAAACATAACTCACTTGGTTTTCTTTTTAATCACTATTTACTTGTGTTAATGTATGTTCAAATCAAGCTATCTAAAATTTGTTTCTGTATCTTGGTCTAGAATATTGATTCTTTCACATTTTTAGTATTTTAATTTAATAAAAAACCATACCCAACTCATCTTGTGAAGCTTTAAAAACTAGATATTGGGTTTGAATTACATTCTAAATGGTATGATAGTTATGGTTGTAATAAGGAAAATAAATTTCAAAGTGAAACTCAAAAGAATTAATGCTTATGGATTAAAAAACTAAACTTATAGGAAAGTGAAAAATGACATATAAGCTAAATATGTATGTGTGTTTAGTTTAAATTAAAATATATTAAGTTAACTTAGTATTTTATTTTATAAAAATTGATTAAATTAAAATATATTATAATTTTTTAAAATGTATTTTCATTTAATAAATGTATAAAGATAACTTTTGCATTTTTAAGTATTTTTAATTTAAAAATTAAGTTATTTTTAATTAAAAAAATTTAAATAACATTTATTGATTTTAATATATTAAATATTTTAAATTTCTAAATATAATTATTGTTTATTTAATTGTTTTCATTTATTTTTATCAATAAGTTAACAATATTTTATAAAATAAAAACAAAATGTCATAAAAACTTGAAATTGAGAATAGTCTTATACTTAAGATTTATTTTAAAATTTTTAACATTATTAAAATATTTAAAATTAAACATATTTTAAAATTTTTAACATTGTTAAAATATTTAAAATTAAACATATTTTAATTCGAAGTTGAACTTGAAATATTAAATGAGAACTACAAAAAATTAGTTTATTATATATATGAATTTGTTTCTATATAAATGTTTTAAAAGATAATTTCTAAAAATTTTATAAAATTTATTAAACTATTTTTTTAAATAATATTTGGTTTGTCACAATTAAACAATAAAAATACATCTTCTAAATTTTATAAATATTTATGTTTTTTCTTTCTTATATATATCTTTTAATAGGAAAATATCTGCCACTCCAAATAAAGAGTGACCATAAACTGTTCCAGAGGAACTTTTCATTACATAAGGACCAAAATCCTCTCGTCCCAAAAATCTCTTTTCGAGTATCAATATAAACAATTTCGATATCCAGGCTTTGCCTTCCAGTTCTTTACAAAAAATTGAGTCTCATGAGAGAATTGCTGTGAACCCGTGTCCTTTATACCTCTTCATTATCAAAAAAGAACTTTTCAGTGAAAGATTTTAGTTCTCTGATATTTCCTCTGTTTCTAGATTACCAGGATCTAGTAACATGGCTTGCTTAGACAATCCATCTGCATCCATATTCAGCTCTCTGTAAATGTGAGAAACTCCTGAAACCTGTGAAGAATTCTAACAGCCTACTGATAGCGTTCAGTAGTTGTTGTAGGTGTGGAGCATTAATTTGGATTTTCCTGTTCACCCAGTCAACCACCATCTTGGAATCCCCAAAAACTTGTAATTGTGAAATGTTGTTATTGATGGCCACATTCAAGATCAAGTGCAGAGCTGCAAGTTCAACTTTATTATTTGTGCAGTGACCAGGAACTCTTATATATATATATATATATATATATATATATATGCACATAACATACAAA
>LPNX010693046.1:254412-289618 GCA_001517045.1 Pseudotsuga menziesii
TAAATTTTTTATAATATTAATAACTAAAAATAATTTTTTATTTTACCATGATTTTTATTATATAATTGTCTGGCATACGCTTCTATGTAATAAGATATTACCTAACCACTTAAATCAAATGAATGGCCTATTGATGGTATTTTATTTTCAGCATTTTTTGTTAGATATCAAAACCACCTTGATATCAAGAACCATCTAAGCACTGCTACAGAAGTAAAAATCAACATGCCCATTACATAATTATAACCACATGTAAGATCCCTTACTGAATCCCAAAAACCAATCTTAACCACTACTGGTCTGCATGTTTGTACTTTCTGCAATTTAAAAAAAATAGTAGGTAAAGATATAAATAATATCAAAAAATAGTAGTTAAAGATATAAATAATATACCCCTTGTGATGAATTTAAATCAATATATTTATGAATTAGGTCATTCAATTAAGTACCTATAGTAAAGCACCTATAGTAAAGCCCTGTTGGCATGAAGGCTACAAGGCTTGAAAATAGTGTTCTAATAGTTGCGATAAATCCAAGGAATAGAAGGAGTTTGAGTAGTCTGAACATTAGCTGAAAATCTGCGCTAACCTGTTTTCGTCCTACTGACACCACCGGCAAAATAGTCCAGTACATTTGTAAGAAATGGAAAACACAAATTTATCGTCCCTCTATTGGACTTTGCATAAAAATTATGAGTTTATCAATGGACAATTTATATGATGTAGGAAACAACTCGAGAAGCAGGTTCTGGCCATGTCATTCAAAACCAATTTAGAGTAGCATTTTGATCTGAATTTGTAAGTAACATACCTTCAATACCAGCATTACAGCCACAATAACAAGCCATGATAGCCCATATACCTAGAAAACATCCATTAGTTTTACAAATGCATTCAAAGAAAATTGTTAAAGTCAATGCAAAAAAAAAATTGATTTGTAAAAGAAGTCAGTAGAACTGCTTACAATGATGCTCTTGTTTCCATTTGCTATGTTTAAATGATACATCAAACTGTACTGGCACAAAAAGAATCCGACTGCAAGAAGACCCTCTAATAATCGTCCACAAAATCTAGTAGATCCAAGATGCTCATGTTCCTCTTCCCACCAAGATTCCCAACTTTTGTTTGTAGGTACGCCAACAACACCCCTATTGTTTACCCATTTAGTCCAATGAATGGAGGGCTTTAAGATGGATGCTTCTTTGGGGCCACTATGATGACGACTATTATGGCTGAGCCTAGCCAATACTGATTCAGTAATTTTCGGGCACCCACCAGCTAGGAAGGAATAAACACGTAGCTGCCTTTCATTTAGCGATACCTTCCCTTATTTTATTAACCTTTAACTAACTATTACATCATGAAACTTTATTATTGAACCGCCGGCTGGGCTGTTCGTTGGTATGGTTGGATGGGAAACCCAGCCATCCATTAGAACTTCCCACCACAGTTACCACGAGTACTTAATTGACCTTCCAGGTAAGGCACGGAGCAATTGGGAGTCTTGCCACCACACTCACCACAAGTACTTAATTGACCTTCCAGGTAAGGCGCAGAGCAATTGGGAGTCTTGCCACCACACTTACCATGAGTACTTAATTGACCTTCCAGGTAAGGCGCGAAGTAATTGGGAGTCTTGCCACCACCAAAAACCACATGGAAAGTGTGGTTAATAGGTAAGAAACAAAATATTTTGTTGGGGAGCAATAGATTTTATAGACAAAGAGAAGCATCATCGGCTCCAGTCCCTTAATAAAGTGGCTCCTTGAATAAAGCCCGTAATTCTGCATATTTCTCATGCCGCACCACAAAACCTTGCCCAGTGGCCCTATACTTTGCACCACCATGTACCAATGTAATACAGGGACTCACTAATAATTCTGGAAGCTTCTTGCGGTCCTACCATACCTCGTAATCGTGACTGGTATTCATGCAGATATTGTATTTGTTGCTCATAACTTATTACATTCTGCAAAAACATGTAAAATGCCATCACTTTCGGTATAGGAAACCAACCAAGTAAGTACAATTCCCATGAACGCCTAAACTGGCCATGGATTTTTACTTACTCCACTCTCTGAAGTAGCATTGTCGTGGCCAAAGTCGGCCGAGGCGAATGTGACTCCGGTGATTTAATCGTCCGACGTCAGTTGTGGGTCGAGGTATGCAGGGATTGTTTTTTTGATACCCAAGGTCGAAGCTGCAGCTCAAAATATACAGAAATGAGACTGAGAAAAATTATTAATCCTTGGAATGTATATAGAAATATAAACGTTGAGTATTTAGAGATTGTACCCAAGAAATATGAAGCAAGCTTTCCATTAGAGAAGCGTCCAGTAGGTATCCCACCAGGAAAATCTCTGTGGTAAGGCAGGAAGTTGGGCTTTGCCGATGTATTGAGTTATTGTTGTTGCCAACGTCAAGAGTAGAGTCTCCTAACACAATTAATGCAGGAAACTGTGGTGTGCCTTGATCTTGAACCACCTTTGATCTTGAGATTAAGCAAAAAGACACTAAGATGAGACTAGTCAGACGTGAATTTTTATGCTCCGTTGCCATTGATGGCGAATTTTGCAGCTATGTATTCTATGTTTGCCTGTTTAAAATAATCGTTGGAGAGTGGTGCTTCAAAGATGAATGAATGTATGGTTCGGTGAGTTATTAAAGGTACCATGAATTTGAATGACAGATCAATAAATGTATGCTTCGCACTACACTGCCGCCCTGTCCAGTCGCTTTGATCATGTTTTAATTTTGACAGGAATGTATGCTTCGCACTACACTGCCACCCTGTACAGTGCGATTCACAATAAATACCAAATCACTATACGGCATAATGGCATGGTCGGTTAAATGTTAATAATAATAACAAGCACGATCAACAAAAAAAACCAAGTTAATGCTGCTGATGTGAGCCCTGCCACCTACGCATGAAGCGGATTCCTGAGCTGATGAGGTCAGCAGCTTCTGGCCAATAGCCAAATGACAAAATGACAATTTAAAAAAAAATTTAATAATAAAAATATATAAACATTGTAAATACAAATGTTTGTTTTAAAAATTAAAATGAAAAGTAATACAACTGACCCATATATATATGTCCCCCGTCGAGGACATAATAAAAAAAACATACATGATTTGGTGATACGCCACTTTTCACTTTCATATAAGTTTGTATCATGAAATTTTAACACGAAAGCATAATTTCATAAATTTGTTTTCCTTAATAATGTCATGAAGTGGTAGTAGGCAATTAAAATTTTGAACTCATAAGAATTTTGTTTCAATAATATTGTCAGATGGGATTCGACACCATCAATCTTGAATCCATAAAAGTTATAACTTTCTATAAAGTTTTTTTTAAGTAAGAGATAGTTGCCTTTCATTAACTATAAAATACAAAATGGTAAAATTGTGAGCTTAAGAGGATCTTCCACATAGTGGAAAACAAACCCTTATTGAGATAAAATTTCTGAATAATCAACCATAATTCCAACACGGGGTCTGAATTATGTTCGTTGTACAAAACATGACAAGTATATAATTATAATTATGTACCAATATAGATCCATTTTTCCTAGATCTATCGAGAACTTAGAGGGATCTAATTTCTTCAGGTGTAAAGTGATGAATCTATGCTAGTTTTTTTTATGAGCTGACATAGATTTTTTTCATTACTTTTCATTTGTTTTGTCTTTTTTAATTTTATGAATGAACATGAATTTTTTTAATTACTTGTTACTTATTTATTTATTTTATGAGTTAATATTCACTTTTTAAATTACTTTTTACTTTTTTATTACATTTATTTATTTTATGAGCCAACATGCATTTTTTTAATTACTTTTTACTTTTTATTTTTTGTAATGTAATGTTATATTATGTTACATCACAATATCTCCCCATATTGAGCATTGATTAGAGCATCTTGCTCCTCTCAATGCAATAAACTAAGTTGAATTGTTGAAATGTAATTGTAATAGACAACACGATAAGCTATAATAGACAGAACTAAAGTCAGTATGCGTAGAACTAATATGTGAGAGCCATAACCAAAAAGTTTGAGATTTTGTCATAATAGTAAAGTCAAGGAGATGAACCTATGTAGCCTTGGCGACCTCGTTGTGTGAGGGACCGATGGAGAAGAACTTGGAGCCACACTGCAAAACCGAAACACAACCCCTTCCCCTTGCCTTCGAGCCACGATGTTGAATTTGAAGTGCAACAAATGGATTCCCACCCTCATTTTATTTAGCAGTGCAAGCTCCTCCTTTAAATTTGCAATAGTCTTGTCTCTATCGACAATCATGGAGCATATAAACAATTTCATGGACCAGTAGAGGGATAGGGAGGTATGGTGAAGATCCATGTGTGTTGAGGGTCCACCAACCTATCCATGTTCTCCTCGGACCGTGTCTCTTCTTATTGATCTTGAATTAAGCACTTTGTTGTTGCAATTTCCTTCTTGACGTGGACGAGGGTATGCAGATAAGCTTATATTTCCCTTTTAAACTCCTCGGTTGGATTCAGGCTCGGCGTCGTTATGATTAATAATAGTCAAACCCTCACCATACCCATCCCAATCCATGTCCATCATGCTTATGTAATGACTTCACATGTCCTTCGTGCAAGCCCATATTAAGGTGCCTCCACCATATTTGAATTTGTCCTTCACATTCATCATGAAATGAGCACAAGCTAAAATGTTGAACTCTCGCAGTTGTGGCCTCAAGGGTCACATATTGCCTCGTGGCAAGGTCATTGTCCTACACCACCTAATCACTCGTCGTGGGGATGACTTTTTGTATACTTGATTCCTAAGATTAAAGAAAATGTATTTAATTTGATGAGACTGGAAAATGGAGGCTTATGTTACATGTAGAAATCCAAAACCTATATGAGCATCTCCAAGAACCAAGTTATTGTGTCATGCTCAATCTGTTATACGCTTGGGATCCCTTACGAAAATTTTCCACGCATGACATGAAATATAAATTGAAATCTACTCATGCAAATATGGAGGGAGAGATTATGTCTGGAGTAGTTTTCATTATCATTTCTTATTTTGGGAGATCGTGTTGAATTCATAGGACTTATTTTGGTATTCATTTTTTCTTTTGGAAGATTGTGCTCGTGATATTATTCCAAATTTTATGAGTTCATTTATATTATGTTGGTAGATGGTAACTAGTAATTTCATTATTTTCATTGTCCAAGGGTCCGTAAATTAAAATTTGACATATTGATGGGTAGTTTAAAAAGTTTCCCTTCCTTTTAAATGTTGTTATAAGTGATGCCCTTCTTGATTGGACTAGTAAAAATAGGATTTTAAAAAAATTTCAAGGGAAATTTTAACTTTGCAGTTCTGGGATAGGCTAGAACCCTCTACAAAGGCGAGGACAAGTTCAAATTTGAACGTTGATCGGGACCGAGATTACCCTCGTGCTAAATATTTTCCTAAGTAAGCACCCTTTGATTCGCGAGTAACCAAAGAAACAATTTGCACTTGGGTAGAGTAGACACCTTCTACAACTTACCCAACCACCATCTCACCTCCTCTTCACCCCCAAAGTTAAGTGTTAAATAACCAATCTTTGTTGAGCAATGTCCTTCGACTTGATTAAAATCCCAACCAAATTCATCCTTCATCCTCCTCATAAGGAATTCTAATGTGTGCTCTCCACAACTCCCTAATGAACAAATCCAAATGTTAAGCCCAATCTCTCACCAAATCTATCCCCTTAGATCCAATCCACCCTTGACTCAAATGTATTTAGACCTTATGTTAACAAAGCGATTAAGTGAACATCACCCTAGATTCAATAAATGATGAACCATCACCTCCCAAAAAAGAAACCAACAACACCATAGCCCATGGTAGCATCGAACCCAATCTTAATCAACTCTCCCGATCCAACCTACTAATCCAAATGCCTTCCAATAACCAGGAATGCAATTGTCAAAGCCTTCTACTTGTTGGACACATTTAATGTCTTCTTATATCAATATCTCATCCAGTCTAATATAGACCCTGACACAATGCATTTCGTCGTTAGTATTCGTCTACAAAGACTGTCCTAGGTTAGAACATCCCTAAGAGACTTGACCATCGACGCTTTATTAATCAAGAAAATATTTTGTAGACCTAGTGTAATATTATTAATATAGTATGAATAACCATAATTTGATAATGATTTCAGTCTTTGTTTATGGAGGTGTACATACCCTTTGGGATTTAAACTTGTGACCTCACGAGGAAACACATGTTCTTAACCATTAGATCCATTCAAATTGTACTACTTTAAGCCTATTTGATCAAGGTGCTAATCAACCATACAAGTTGATTGTATAATAATGATGTTTATTAATGAATTTGTTTTATATAAAAGGAAACAAATACATACTCGCATTATATAAAAAATCTTTACTCCAATATATTTTAGATAAGACTTAAAATTAAAATATATGATTTTCAAATTCATTTATATTTTAAAATTTTGAGTATTAAGTTAGTGCTAATAAATAAGATCACGTTTAGTGGAGTGAGGGCTATGTTTGGTAAAATTGTTTCACCATCGAATTAAAGAGTTTATATTTTGGGGAAGATTTAAAATATGTGATTTTCAAATTCATTTATATTTTAAAATTTTGAGTATTATGTTAGTACTAATAAATAAGATTGGAGTGGGGGTTATGCTTGGTCAAGTCGATACCCATCCAATTAAAGAGGATCATGTTGTTTGAAAACAAATACCTATATCTCATAATTAAATACACACTAAAACTCGATCCCAACCAAAGAAGAAAAACCTCTCCACTAAAGCTTAGAAAGTTTTATTAAATATATCTCATTACAAACACCACATGCTCGACTCAAATTTATTGAACTTTACGGACTCTGTGTTTTCTCCTAAGAAAACAGGTTGTCTATTTCAAGATTATAAATAAATAATAATTACATATAAATCTTTCAAATCCATTTTTTTTCAAAAGAAAAAAAGTTGTGTGTTATTCTTTATGAATCAAAAGAGCATCTGCAAATATAATATGGTATGTAACCTAACAAAATAACTAGTCCCAAAATGAACATATTGTTCAAAGCACTGTTAGTTGTCTTGACTTGTTAATTACAATTATATACCACTCATTCATAAAAAAAATGTAAGTACAATAGGAGAATTACAACTGATATGTTAAGTTGCAAAAAATTCAAAAAAGGAAATAACATTTTATTCATCCATGATAGGGATAGAACCCCTATACATCAAGTCACTATTATTGAACTCTTCGAAATAGAGCTTACCATCATCCAAGTCCATGTCCCTTTTCCAAAGACTATCTACCCGAATATTTAATTGCATGTAAATTTGTTTGAAAGATAAACTTTCAAAAAAAGACTTAAGTATATTAATCCTCAAGCACTAGTGTTCTAGGGCTGGAACTTTAAGAGTTGCAATGACAGTTGCTAAGTCAATAACATTTTTTTAGTTTCCCAAAACCTTGAGGGAGAACACACCAATGTTAGCTGCAAATCTCAAAGGTCCCCATGGAACCAACAACTTAGATCTGGTGTTGGTACCCGATCCAACACCCACCAAAAGAAGAAAGACATGTGAATTATTTAATTTTAAAACCATTCCACATCTGCAAGGGCCCTGTTGAGCAACACCATCAAAATAACTAGTAGGAATATCCTCTGCCATCAAGGTTCATTTTTTATCCTTGGAAACTTAAGCTTACCATGTTTGAAGTATTCTCTATATGTCCCTAATATCTTTGCACAAACAACAAATGAGGAAGGAGGCTTATTTTAAAAAACATAATCATTCCTACATCTCAAAATACCCCAACTGACATATACATGTAATTCTTTACGTGCAGGAACATTCTAACATCGAGAATGTAGGCTTTGTTCAAAAGTGGATTGACCCCACAACTAGGGATCTACAAGCTCAAATTTACATCGTTCCATATTTTCTTATTAAAATAACAACCAATAAAAAAATGATATACAAATTATGCTTCTACAAAACATAACCGCAAACATTTAGACAATTCCAACCTCTTCTCAACAAACTGTCCCATGTCAAAATTCTATTTTCTAAACATAACCAAAGGAAACATTTCAATTTTATGGGAATGTTCTGGTACCATAATTTTTTATGCCACCATTTCTTCTTCATAAACCGAAGATGAAGAAGAGACAACATCATATGCATATTTTGCATTCTCCTGACCATTGGATCCATGCCATGACCATACCAATTTATCTTCGAAATCTCACAATTTAAAATATGTAATCATGTAATATATGCATTCTATTCTATAGCTATACTTCCATCTAGTCTGTAATACACTGTGTGTTGAGACCCAGACATATGTAATTTTTATTTGCTTATTATTGTGGCACTAGGTGCCGAGACAAGGGTCTTTAAGGATTGCGATACATTTTTTTGTAAATAATTAATTAATAAAAACTACTGGCACACCAGAAACTACAAAAGAGTATGGGAGGGCTTGATCCCCAGTAAGAGGGAATGGGGACATTCCTAGCACTTTATAACTTGTTGGACTAAGTTTTTTTATCCTAGTCTGTATTTATGCTTTGGTGACTTTATTAGTTGATGGTCACCCAAACATGGTACAACAGACCCAATTTTTTATTATTTTGGCCTTTGGAGTAATTTTGACACCTTATACTTGGCTTAATGGGTTCCACTTGTTGAATGTGACCCCTTTGGTGGTTTTGTAACTCCTTTTTGGAGGTTACACTTGGCTTTGTAACCCCCACTTGCACAAAGGTGCCCTCACTGGTTATTTTTAGCTAGTGCATGTGAGAAGTGTAACTCCTCCTTCGTTATGACTCCTTTTTGCTATTCCAGGAAGATGCCTTGGTTTGTGTAACTCCTCACCTCACTAATTTGAGTTCCTCTTCATGGATGATGGTTTGGAGTCACCCTCCTAGAAATTTGAGTTACTTGGGTTGGATTCGAGTTAGTCTCTTTTGGTTGAGTTAACCTCCTTCGGTTGACTCAAGTTGGCTTACCTTGGTTTTAATTGACCTCCTTGTGTTTGAATTGCCTCCTTTGGTATATAAACCCTTGGTTTATCTCATTGGGAAGGGGTTGTTGTCGTTTGGTTGGTTAGTTTTTGTTCATGCCATTCTTGCTGAGAGTCGAGTAAGCTTGTGAGCTTGGAAATCCATGTATGCTTTGCTATGTGTGTGATTTTTGTTCTTGAAGGCACCATGAATTGTGTTGTGTTTGATGTAAGCCTAAGAAACTCTGGTGCAGTTACTTCAATCCACTGCTTGTCTCTGTCCTAGACTTGCACATGAATCCTGATGGTGAATGGCAATGTCCCGAGGGACTTAGGTGGTGAAGGGATTACCATTGCACCTGGTAATAGGGTGGAGGAGAAATTATGTGGTTATGAATATAATTTTGGCTTCTCAAACTAATATGTTGAACTATTCTTGAGTGCATCTCTACTTGTGGATCCATGGCCTCATCTTGGAGGTGGCATGTCTAAGAGGATTTGCTTTGGCAGTGCCTAAGTCTAGGTGGTATGTGGATCGATTGATGCTAGTTGCACATTAATAAGATAAGTGACTTATCTTAAGTAAATTAATATGTTTATCAGTTTTTCCAATGTTGCCATAGCTGAACTATTTACTGTTTATGTGCATGGTTTTTGTATCAATGGTTGGATGCAGCTTTGATGGTTTAACTACTTGGAAATTGATGTATTCTCCTTTATTTTGATATTTGATATCGATGAAAGATTGAAATATGTTTAATAATGTGTTGTTTTCTTTACATTAACCTGAAAATGTGCCCTCCATGACTGATCATATATGTTATATGATTCTATAAATGAAATTACTGAGTTTTGACTGGTAGAAAATGGATTTTTTTTTTTCTGCTAGAAAAATGGAATGAATGGATAGTTTCTTTGTAGTTTTTATTATTTGATGTTTATGGATGTATATTATTATTATATTGTGACATTTATTACTGTAGCGATCCTTGGGAATCGAAGGAATCTCTGTTTAAGCATGTCAAATGAATTAGTTACGGATTCAGTTATTAATTGACTAGTTTCCACTTGGATATTGGATTGTTTTGACTGATTTGAAATATCTGTTGGTTTATCCATGTTTATGGTTGTACCTGATCATGAAAGTGTGCCCTTGTTGGTTGTATAATTCCTCCATGGGATGATATGTTGGTTATTTTCACTCATAATTGGTTTTGCAAGGAACCAATTGCTTATTGAATGATTTAGTTGTGAAGTTAACAACTAGTTATAGATCTGATCTCCTGTATGATTCAATGGTTGTAGATGGCATAGCTGTATCCTTTGTTTTTTATTATTGAGTGGTTTTATATGTTAGTTTCAAATATTATCCAATGAACAATGCACAATTGCTAAAGAAACCATTGAAATATAGATCTACGAAAGTGTCGTAAATTGCCTAGTTTAGTTGTTGGAAATGTCTGGTTGTAGTTGTTTGCAAATGGTTATGTAAATATAATTATTTAATGTTATTGGGTTGATTATGGTCACCAATAAAAATTATAATTATTCTAAGGTATAGGTCTAATAATTTGTTGAATTTGGTTAAGTTTCATGATCTTTGATTTGCACGAGCAATTGGAAAGACTATTTTTGCATTTTAAAAAGTGTTGCAATTTATTTGTTTTAAAGGTTGAATATTTATTTAATTGGCTTAATGATATGATGACTCGGCCTTAGAAACCTTAATACATTGTGCAAAAAAAAATTCATCTTCCCCCCCAGTCATTTGGTGTCCCTAGCATTGGTTTCGGGGTCGGGTATGTTACAAAGTGGTTTCAGATCTTAGATTGCAACACTGCGACTATTGGGCCTTATACAGAGTTATAAACTTTATGTTTATAACTATGTAGCTTTCAGGAACATTTGGAGATTATAATTGTGCTTTGTGAAAGAAATTTAAACCCCCTTATGTTAATGGAATAATTGGAAACCTCACTTCAAAGATCAGTTCGGTTGTATCCCACTTTATAATTTCAGAAGTTAAGAGATTAAAGATATATTTATTGTGTGCTTTAGAATTAATTAATATTGCATATTTACTGCTCAATAGATGGATTGGTAGGCACTGTGCATTTCATATCTAATATTCAATATATTGATTGGTTTATGCATGTTCACTTTGCATTGCCTCATTTATTGTCCAGTGATATGATTGGTCAATGCTTGTTTAATGTGCATTGCCTCTTTTAATATTCAATGATTTAATTGATCAATGCTTGTGCATTGCCTCTTTAACTGTTCAATGACTTGATTAGACAATGTTTGTTACTGTGCATTGCCTCTTTTATTGTTTAGTGACTTGATTGGTCGATGTTTGTTATTATGCATTGCCTCTTTTACTGATCTATGACTTGATTGGTTAATGATTGTACATTATGCATTACCTCTCTTACTGTACAATGAATTACCTGGTAAATTCTTAGGTATTGTGCATGAATTAATTACTAATTGGTAATTGCAAGGATTATGCCTACATATTGTGTGTTGGTTATGCATGTGCATTAGGTATGACTGTGCATGTATAATGTATTGAGTAATTAAGGGAGGGGCATAGCCCTAATCCCTCTACATAGATTGCATTCATATGTTTAGGATGATCCTGGAAGGATTTGCTTGATTGTGCATTGAATTAATTAATATTTAAATGCTCCTTTAAGTACGATTGATTTACGGGCACTTAGATAATTACTGTGCGCCATTATGATTGAAGAATTTATAATGACCGAATACTATATGCATTTGAAGGGAATGCATTAGAATGAACTGGAAAATGCATTATCAATAGGTACTAGTTATTACATGGTAAAAAATAAGGTACAATGGTAATTGCATATTTGATTTGATAATGCATTTCTAATTTTGAACTGATGCTTATAAGTTGTTTTCCTGTTGCTTTAAAGTGCATGAAGTTCTTCTTGTGATCTTTATGATCTTTGTTAGAAAATCTTCTTTATGATATTTGTTAAAAAAATATTATGATGATCTTATTAGAGAAGTTATCTTTGTGATCTTTGTTGAAAGGCATCCTTGTAGATTATCATCGTAATAGCTTATGCATCTTGTTGTAAAAGTATCTTAATAGTTTTCCATGTAATTGTTGGTAAAGTATATGCATGGGATTGATTGACTAGAATGCATTTTATGGAAAAAGGATACTTGATGCACTTCGCGACCTTGGTTGAGATACTCGATGCATTTCATGAACTTGAATGAGATACTTGGTGCACCTCATATACGTTGAGAGACACGATGCACTTCATGAACTTGGCTGAGATACTTGATGTACTTCATGATTTTGGTTGAAGTACTTTGTGAATTTCATGTGCATGATTGATTGGAAAACAAGTTTAATGCATCTCATGTGTCTTGATAGAGTATGTGTATAATGCAATTCATGAATCTTCCATGCATTTCAAGTAACTTAGATTATGTGCATAATGTATGGTTGAATTTGAATTTGAATTGATTAGAATGTGTTTAGGGTATATGCATTCCAAGTGTTTGATTTCATGTGCCTTTGATGCTTCATGAATCATAGGTGAAGTAGAGTGAAATGGATTAAGAAATAATTTGTTTCGTGTTGTGATTTCATGGAATTTATATCATGTACCTTGAGAGTATTTCATGTGATTAATTATAATTTTTAGGTGGATGTATCTTTGTTGAAGATTGAAGGCTTCATAATGAGGTTTGAAGGCCTTGTAATGAGGTTTGAAGACCCTATAATGTGGATTGAAGACTGACCCTTACTTCCTTGAGTCCACTCTACTAGTCCATGTCCTTACTTAGGCAGTGGAGACAGACATGAAAGTAGGTGGTAGTGGGAAGTAGTGTGGTTAGAAAGATGTTATCTTTTAAGGCATGTATGAGCATGCTTGTGAGAGTTAGAAAGATGTTATGTTTCTAAGGCATGTATGGGCATGTCTGTGAAAGTTTGAAAGATGTTATCTTTTTGAAGCATGTATGGGCATGTATATTATTCTTTTGTAAAGGCATGTATGTAATATGCATCAAGTATGATGCATTGTTTAAGGGGGAGGGGAATATAATACCCCATGTGTTAAGCCCCAGACATATGTAACTTGTTTATGCTTATTATTGTGGCACTAGGTGTTGGGACAAGGGTCTTTAAGGACCAAGAGACATTATTATTATTATTATTATGTAATTAATTAATTAATAAAAACAACTGGCACACTAGAAACCACAAAAGAGTATAGGAGGCCTTAATCCACAGTGTGAGAGGGAATGGGGACATTCCTAGAACTTTAGAACTTGTTGGACTAAGTTTGCTTATCCTAGTCCATGTTTATTCTTTGGTGAATTTATTAGTTGATGGTCACCCAAACATCGTACAACGGACCCAACTTTTGATTGTTTTTTCCTTTGGAGTTATTTTGACACCTTATGCTTGGCTTGATGGATTTTGTTATCACCAAGTAATTTTCCTATGGTTATTAGTAGGAAATCACTGGGGTAACCATTTCAAACCAACTTTAGGATACATTCTAGCCTATATAGCCAAAGAGGGCTCTCTCAGTGTCACAATACCATTCACATACACATATGTCTCGCAGTAAGCATTCGGAAGGCTAGATTTTTTATGGGAACAGGTTTCTTGTATTTCGAAGAGTGTAAGACAAACACATAGAAACACCATTGGGAAATGGATTCGAAGCCTGAAACATTCAATGGCTTACAACAATTATGATAGGTGATTATCCTTCACAATATGAGGCAACGTGAGCATTAACATTCAGTCAAATAACTTGAAGAGATGGCAGGGGGAAATGAGAAGAAGCATAGTGAAACAAGAGGCACATATCTGTGGATGAATCTCTTGAAACACCTTTAGCAGAAGCAACAATAAAGGATGATAACTGAAATGGAGCACCTAGCAGAGGATGAATTCCATGACATTCATCATAAACACATAACAAATACGATTTCTCATGAAAGGAGTGCTTAACAGAGAATGAATATCTTGCATACACCTAGAAACATATTAGCAGAAATTCACACATATATGGAAATGGAGCATATAGGAAAACATAGACTGAACATTGAACATTGTGATGAATCTCGGACACTCAGAATATAATTCTTCATTAAATACTTCCAAGAAATCTTGGGGCTACTAGACCAAGCACAGAGGATTCCAAAATGAATTTCGAACCCTTTTCTCCTCTATTGAGGCTATATTTATAGTTCAATTTGCTCCTGAGATGAATCTCAAAACATAGTGCCAAAACTAGCTACATCATGGGAATCAAACCCGAACATACAAAATCCTAACAAATTTTGAGGTGGCATATTTGCCATGATCACAAATCAAATCGGGAAAGTACGATGTGATACACGTGAATGATCAAAACTAAAAACCTTGACATTCGAGGGTCTCATGCTAGCTTGATGAAAACGATTGTTCATAGCATATTCAAATGAACTTCTGCTACTGGGGTGAAAGAGTGGTTCTGATATATTAGGAAAGGCTCCTCCACCCCTTCTTCTTTGACTGTGCAATGACTGGTTGCATAACCACTATCCACTCTGCGCCCTCTTCCATTCCGCTGATTCTCCTCTCATATTTTGCAGTGTGCATGCTCTACCTCTGGAATAGATCTCGGTTGTAGATCTATTTTGAATCAAATATACTCCCTCCATTTTATATGCCTGTCGCCATCCTTCCGCTAACTTGCTTTTGCTCTTTCCTTTCCGCAAAATGGCGGATTACGGAATGCGACTTTGCCAATTCTTGCATCTAAAATCCCACCTTTTTGCTTCCTCCTTTTTCTTTTCGCAAAATGGCAGATTGCAAATCACGGGTTTCGGAATGTGGATTTTCCAATTCTCGCGTCCGAACTTCCACCCTTTTGCTTTTGCCTTTTCCTTTCCACAAAATGGCAAATTGTAGGTTGCGGGTTCACTAGTTTTCATGACCGAACTTCCTCCTTTTTGCTTCCACCTTTTTCTTTCTGTAAAATGGTGGATTGTAGATCGTGGGTTTGGGAATACAGATTTTCCAATTCTCGCATCCGAACTTCCGCCTTTTTTGCTTATGTCATTTTGTTTATGCCTTTTCCTTTCCGCAAAATGACAAATTGCGGAATGTGGGTTCACCACTTTTCATGATCAAACCTCCGCCTTTCTGCTCTCTCCTTTTCCTTTCTACCACTATTTACAACCGTCGATTTCGTGCAGACTCATCCATAACTGTCGATCTGAGATAAAACATGGGTTTCATCTTATCTTGGAGGATCCACTATCTTTGTTATACCTCTCTCTTGTGGAATTCTTCTGGAGCATCCGATCTTTTGCGGCTCATATCTCCACCGTCCATTCTCGCCAAGAATTTTCCTTAAAGCGCATGTTTTATACAAGGATTATTTCCAAGGTCATGCTTATATTCACTCTAGTATGACCCTGCCTTATCCGACCATTTATCCCAGACATGGTGCTAACAGATTCCACTTATTGAATGTGCCCCCTTTGGTGCTTTTGTAACTCCTTTTTGGAGGTTACACTTGGTTTTGTAATCGCCACTTGCACAAAGGTGCCCTCACTGGCTATTTTTAGCCATTGCATGTGAGAAGTGTAACTCCTCATTCATTATGAATCCCTTTTGCTATTATGAGAAGATGCCTTGGTTTGTGTAACTCCTCGCCTCACTAATTTGAGTTCATATTAATGGATGATGTGTCCCCACATGAGTTGGAGTTGGGTTGGATGGTTTGGATTGAAATTCAAGTTACTTTAGGTTGGATTTGAGTTAGTCTCTTGTGGTTGAGTTAACCTACTTCGGTTGACTTGAGTTGGCTTACCTTGGTTCTGATTGACCTGCTTGGATTCAAATTGCCTCCTTTGGTCTATAAATCCTTGGTTGATATCCTTGGGAAGGGGTTGTTGCTGCTTGGTTGGTTGGTTGTTGTTCATGCCATTTTTGCTGAGAGATTGGAAAGCTTGTGAGCTTGGAAATCCATGTATGCATTGTTATATGTGTGAATTATGTGCTTGAAGGAATTGTGATATTGTGTTGTGTTTGATGTAAGCCTGATCAACTTTGGTGTAGTTCCTCCGTGTCCAGTGCTTGTCTTTGTCTTGAACCTACACATAAATCCTGATGGTGAATAGTGATGTACTAAGGGACTTGGGTGGTGAAGGATTACCATTGCACCTGATAGTGAGGTGAAGTAGAAAGTCGGTGGTGGGGAATAGATTTATAGCTTCTCAAACTGATATTTTGAACTATTATTGAGTGCACCTTTTCTTGTGGATCTATGGCATGTCCAAGAGGATTTGGCTTGGTAGTGCCTAAGGTTGGGTGGTATGTGGACCGGTTAATACCAATTGCACATGAATAAGATAAGTGATCTATTTTATGTAAATTAATAAGTTTATACAATGTTTCCAATGTTTGCATAACTGAAATGTTTACTGCTAATGTGCATGGTTTATGTATCAATAGTTGGATGCAGATTTAATGGTTTAACTACTTGGAAATTGGTGTATTCTCCTTGACTTTGCGATATGATATCGATGGAAGATTGAAATATGTTTATTCATGTGTTATTTGTTTTATATTAACCTCAAATTTCACCCTATATGACTGATCAGATATGTTATATGATTCTACATATGAAATTATTGAGTTTTGACTACTAGAAAATGTTTTTTTGTTAGAAAATTGGAATGAATGGATAGTCTCTATGTAGTTTGATTATTTGATGTTATATGGTTGTATATTATTATGTTTTTTTTTATGGTTATAGTGACCCTTGGGAATCGATGGAATATTTTTTTAATCCCGCCGAATGAATTAGTTACAGATTCAGTTATTAAACGACTAGTTTTCACTTAGAAATTGGATTGTTTTGATTGCTTTGAAATATATGTTGGTTTATCCATGTTTCTGTATGTAACTAATCATGCAAGTGTTCCCTTAGTGTCTGTACAATTCCTCCATAGGATGATATGCTGGTTATTTGGATTCACAGTTGGTTTTGTAGGGAATAAGATGCTTATTAGATTATTTATTTGTGAATTTAACAACTAGTTATAGATTTGATCTCCTATATGATTCAATGGTTGTAGATGGAAGTTTTGTATCTTTTGTTTTTCATTATTGAATGGATGTAAATTCTAGCTTCAGATATGTGTCAATGAGCAATGTAAAATTGCTAAAGAAACTGTTGAAATATAGATTTACAAAAGTGTCATCAATTGCCTAGTTTAGTTGTTGGAAATGCTGGGTTGTAGTTGTTTGCAAATGATTTCGTAAATATAATTATTTAAGGTTAATGGGTTGATTATGGTCACCCATTAATGTTTTAATGATGCTAAGGTCTAGGTCTAGTAATATGGAAAATCTGGTTAAGTTTCATTATCTTGCATCTGCATGAACAATTGGAAAGACAATTTTTGCATTTTAAAAAGTGTTGCAATTGTATTTGTTTTAAAGGGTGAATATTAAATTAATTGGCTAATGATATCATGCCTCATCCTGAGAAACCTTAATCCATTGTACAAAAACTTCATTCATCCTTCACACTGGTCATTTGGTGTCCCCGGCCTTCATTTTGGGGTCAGGTACATTATACAGTCCCAAATGCTTTGCACTCAACCTATATGATCAAGAATGATCTAAAGCGCCATATTTCCTAACCTAGGCTAAAAAAATTATACATTTCTCATCAAGAAGGGAAATCGATTGTCATGAAAAACTATAGCATTCATCACCTCCCAAGATTGTATCAATTCCCACCTTATCCATGTTTCCATTCCCAATCCTCCAGGACATCCAATACCCCAACTAAGGGAAAGACCTGATAAAACCTTGCCAAAAGTTTGAAGATCTGTATCCAAATTTGTTTTGCTATCTAATCCAATCTACAACAAAATTTCTTCTCAAAATTTCTGCCTTAATTACTTCACTTCAAATTCCCTCACCAAACAGTCCCCTCCATAAACTTTTCAAACAAAAGGTTGAATTGAACGAAGACATATTTTTAATCCCACAACCCAAAAAAAATTAGGCAAGGAAATCTTTTCCCAATTAGCCAAATGAATTTTTTATTTCTTATCCTTTCCAGGCCAAAGAAAATTCATCATGATTTTTTTTAGTGAATGTAAAATAGAAATAGGAATTTAAAGAACAAACTTTACAAGGGTTAGTATACCACCATGGGACAACAACCTGTAACACCAACATCCAATCTGTATTTCCATTTTTTTTATAAGCCAGACCCAATATTGTTTTAAATAATTGTTTGCCTTAATAAAATAGCCCATATACTTGAAACCATTCTCAATATATTCCTACTTCAAGGGAAAAAGGTTTAGTACATGTTGCAAAACATCCCCATCCGCCTCATTTATCAGAAAACTGGATTTTGACATCGTGTTATCAGGAATATAGCACCTTCTGCGGACAGAAGTTGTTCCTCTGGTCTGAATGGTTCAGATCCAAAACAAATTAGTGAACAACTAGGTTGAATACTTTCCCTGAACGTTATAGATGCCTGAAATACAACCTTTGATGAAAGACCTTTAGACCTGTAAAAACACATCAAACATGCAACAACATCAAAGATACCAGAGAACTATCTATAAATCCATATTAGTGACCAAGGAATCCAATAATATATATTTGAGATCAACACAACAGATATATGGGAATGAAATCAACTTTGTGTTAAAAGATAAATGAAAGAGCTTACAACCATTTTGCCTTAGTGTCGATGCACTCCTTCACAAGACTAGCACCTCATCCCCAATAGCTCCAACTTGCTCCTCTATGCTCTCTAATGTATTAGGTCAAGATGTTAATTAAGCAGCATAACTTTACTTCTTTTTTCTCTCCCTCAACCATGGAGTATGAGCTTGTATTTATAGGGCTCAAAGGGATAGGAATGGTTGAGAAATTGGTGGGTGAGGTGGCCATGAGATCCTCAAAGGAGGGATTTCGAGCTCAACTGAGCCAGGTGAGTAGGGATAAGGTTAGACATGAGGCTCTTATTCTAGAAGCTTCATGAAACCTCTTTTTTCACCTTTTACCAAGGGCACCGCTTATACCCCTTTATGACAGAGCAGTGAAAGATGAGAACCGCGCCAACAACAAAGGTTAAAGGTGGTGGCACCACCTGGTTTCCACATGACTTGGGCAGTGCTACACAAGGTATCGCTTATCTGCTTGAGGGTAAGAGTGGTGCTGAAATATTGTATGTTAAAACCAACACCTAGAGCATGTTTCACTTCAATTTTTGGGATTTGAGCGAAAATATTTGTGTTAGGGATCTTATCACATGTTGGTGACAGATTTTGAGTGTAATAGAATGCCCCCCAAAGCATGAGGCTAGAGGGATATGATAGGTGAGAGATTTGATAGAGAAAGTTATCACTTCGAGGTAAGAGCCAGCTTGATCAGAGAGTATCATCGAGTAGGCATCTGCAATACATCAATACTTTGACTTATGAATAAATGTAACCTCATCATGGCTACAGACCAATACAAGGCAGATCCATGAGAAGAATGAACAACCATGGCTACTAGAATACATCGTAGATCCATGTGATAGAGGACTCAAACTTGGACATAGCTACCAGATATACAACGTAGATCTATTTCATACAGACGCAAATTTGAGCATAGCCACGACCACACAAATGTGGATCCATGCTGGTACTTCATACAATATACTCCATCGCAACCTGGGGAGAAAGCTATGAGCGCTTAACAAACACCCATGGTCTTAGTCTCGTCTTCCACAAAGTACGATTCTATCCATGTGATTACAATGTTCTGATGTCAAACATGGTAGAAACCACTTGATTACCGACCAATGATGTGAACCGTTAACAAGTGCGAGGGAGATCACCATTGATGTGAATGATTCGCAAAGTATCCTAGTACAATCTATTGAGCGTGAATAGATGTCTTGATGTTGAACACCCAGTGGAATATTTCGATCAAAGGTCAATGATGTGAACCTATGTCGAGAGCGAGAGAATCTGTCATTGAAGCATACAGATCTAAAGGTACTAAATTTGTTTCTAAGACTATTTCTTGGATGATGAGTTGATGTCGATAGGAATAGTCTCGTCGAAGGAGGGCCATGATGAATCCCACATCGATGACACGAAACTTGGAACAAATTTCTGGAATGTTGTAGATAATGTAACCATAGGACTGACTCAAAGTACTGACACAAAGGCTATTTCAACTGCAGGGGTAAACTTCTTTCTTCCCTTTGAACATTGGGCAACATGACTAGACCAGACGGACACACAAATACAACTGTGGACAATGCATTCTTTTGAAAGACTCAAAGGAGTGACATGATTAATGAAAGTGTATCGGCTTATAAGTCAGTTGAATACCCAATTGACTGAATAATATGCAAAAAAGTGCCATGTTCAAAGGTGACAAACAACTGCCATTTGTTTTGCAAAATGATTTCCTTCCCTTAATTTCCCCATCATGATTGATGACTGCCTCTTTTTGTTTTTACGAGTCCAAAGAGGGTAACAAACACTCATTTTAGCTCATCCGAAGATAAGTCCATTCCCATATATTTCACAAACCTGAGAAAGGAGGGGTTCATTCCCAAAAAAGGGTCTCTCAGTGTATATTTTAACGAGTCCAATGAAAGAAAACTCGGTATCATTCATGTTTAGAGAGTCTAAACAAAGACGAAAGAAAACCCCAAAGGGTCCTTTTTCGTATGATTTAGTCTCTAGGGCCCGAAAAAGTATAAAATAATACCCAAGAGAACTCTTCCAGTCATGGTTGGCTCGAGTGTTCATTTTTCGTAAATAGTCTATCCGAACCGAAAAAGAGATAACCTACCGTCGGAGAGACGACTCTTCAAATACTTTTACAAGTATGAAGAAGACAAATACTCGACAATCTTTTCATATTTAGGGAGTCCGAAAAGAGCTTAAAGGAGACTCCATTAGGTTTCTTTTTACGATGAGAAGTTTTACGAGCCTAAAAAGAATCGAAAAAGGACTAAGAACTTTGATATTGAGTTCTGAGAGCGTGACCAAAGTGTCGAAACAAATGCTCAGGGAATTTTTTCGTTTTATGGAAGTACGAAAAAGTCAAAAACAAACTCTCCATAGACTTTACTGTTTTCGCTTCTATCCCTGCAAGACTCAAAAACGACATTAATCTCTCAAACAATGACTTTTGATGGACTATATAAATGGATTTTGTAATAATAATGATTTCAAAATATCAAAATAACATTAGAAAACCCTAGAAAATGGATATAAAAGTCATTGTAAATAGTAAAAATCAAACCATTTTACTATTTACCCTTTGGTGAGAGCATTTTGGAGCAAATTTGAGCCAGATCTTCATCGACTGATTCCGGGAGATCCGGCCGTCCGATTTGAGCACCATCAGAGCCAAGTAAATGACAAAACCCTAGCCTTTCATTTTGAAGCATCCATTTTTTATTTATGGGGGTTTTAGGCCATTTGAGGCAAGCCCTAATCTTCAAATGCGGGCATCGCTCCTGCCCCTTGCGGGATAGGTGGTGCCTCATGAGAACTGCGCATCCTGTGTTGCACTCAGGCGGTGCCACCACTTTGTGGAAACAAAATTCAGGTGGTGCCAGCTGTGAGTGTGGAAAAACACATGAATGAGCAAAAGAATTGATTTATTGATTTTAATGATTAGTTATGCTTTTAACTTGTCCATTAATGGTTTTTGGCAGGTTTTCAGTGGTAAAAAATTGTCATATGGAAAGAACGACAACATGATGAAGATGATGCCTTTACCAAGAGAAATGTGGGGTGTATATCGGCACTGAGGAATTGTGGCCTCCTTAAATTCTTCCATACACCTAGCATGGTGTCTCATGAGTGATTGCTGGAGTATATCCTCCATATGTGGAACCCAAAGCAGCAACACTTCGAGGTAGGAGCCCATATATTGATTGTTGAAGTAGAGGATATCTACTTCTTGACCAGATTATCGAGACGGGCTACCCCAATTTCACTGACTGGTTCTCGCGGAGGGGATGTGACTACTCAGGAGTTTATCAACCGTTATTGTCTTCCTGGTACTAGAACTTCGGGGAAGAAAATTCCCATCAAGGCAGTGAGGGATGATCCTCTTTGTACTCTTCTTTTTACCATGCAGAGGTTGGCTGGGAGCCAAGGGCCTCACCAGGCTTCTAGAGCACACATGTTATATGCGATAGAGGCTATGGAACCTACTATCTTTAACTGGGAAAAGGCAATATTACCGGTCTTCAAGGATCAGCTGACCAAGTGTTGGTAGGGAGAGCTAAAACAGTTTGGCTATGGTTCCATCTTAGCCTGTTTCTTCTTTGAGCAGGTCCCTCATCTAAGGCCCCAAGTGGTTTTTACTAAGTTGAGGGCAAGAGACCCTCGTATGATGAGATGGGTCGGGATCATGGCTCGCATGGGAGCAAACAGAGGGAAAGTGAAGTTTGGGGCTCCATTTTTCCGCTGGTTGAACGATCAAATGGGGATTGGTTATGCATATGTCGGTACCGATTGCAGGGGTGACCCTGAACTACCACTTCCACCTGGCGAGCAATGGGGAGATATGGGTAAGAAACAAAACTCTAAGATGGAAATTTGTGTTTTTGTATTTTAATTTTTTTACAATCTTTTTATGTAAAGTAACAAGACCTAAAAAATTTCATGCAGATGTTGGATTGGCATGACCTGGGGGATCTTCCCCATTGGACAGACGAGCAGGAGCTCGGTTTGTTCAACGAGGCAACGACCCGATGGGAGATTTGGAGGAGAACCTGGAGAGGTTTACTCTGGATATACCTGACGCATCCATCGACGATCTCCCGATGCGATATCAAATGCACACAGCAAGAGTGCCAGGTCGTTTTAGTCGTTTTCTACGTAGAGTAGTGCAAGCTATGATATGCTACCATGAGCATCACTAGATGTTTCTACATTATGTATTACTGAAAAATGATACAGCTCCAGGATTTTGTATGATTTTGTGCTGAAAGCCACAGTGCTTCAGAGGAGGTCTCGTGACCTATTTTTGTATAAACACTTATATATATATATATATATATATATATATATACAGACTTTTACTTCTAATGTTTATATGCATCAAATGGAAAATGTATTTACATGAGTTTTATATGTTTTTATATTTATGTACAATGTGATGAACCATGTTTGATTTTCATGTTATGAATGGGCAATATACCAATCTAGGATATAATTTTTCAATGAATCAGCAATTGCATTGTCTGCCCTAGGGATATGCCTATAAGTGATAACCTCAAACGACCTTTCCAATATATGTACCCTCCGATGGAGACGAAGTAGTGTAGGGTTTCTGATGGTATAGACCTGGTTCAAATGACAAACCACTAACTGTGAGTCCATGAAAACTAATAAGTCACGAATGTCCCGGGATGTAGCCTCAGTCAAAAGACCTATGACTGCTTCATACTCAGCAATATTGTTGGTAGTAGGACCAATACAAACCGCTCCCGAACTAACTACATCATGTGCAGGGGAATATAGAACCCAAGCAACTGAAGCAAGGTTCAGGGTATGGTGGCAAGCACCATCAGTGAAGCCATAAAAATCCATCTGATCTGCATAACCAAAACATGGTATAAACAGTCTAGACATTAAACTCAAAACCATATTGAAAAGACTAAAACACACTGAAAAGTCAAACAATGTACATATATACAAGGTACCATACTTGAATGATCTAGGCATAGTATCTCTTCAGGTACAGCCCATTGTGAGGTTTCCTGAAGGGGACTCTATCATAATCCACGAGCTCATAGGCCCCTTTCTCTAAGACCTTGGAAACGATAAAAGGACCATACCACATTGATTCAAACTTTCATTTTCCTAGCTTATCATGTCTTTGATCATAAGTGAGGACTAGGTCACCTTTGTTAAACACACGAGGTTCGACAAATTTATCGTATTGCGCCTTGACGCATTTTTTGTGTGCCTCATTAACTAAGGCAACATCTCGTCTAGTTTCGTCAAGGTTGGTCAAGTATAAAAACCTTTCTTCCTCGATAGAAGTATTAAGGAGAAGTTTGACGACAAGTTTCAAAGACAGAATCTGACATTGAATAGGTAGGATAGCTTCTAGTATGTATACTAATTGAAAGGGTGTAAAACCAGTTGCTATTTTCATTGAAGTTATATAAGCCCACAGAGCGGAGAAGAGAGTCTAGTGCCAGTTGGATTTGTGATCTCCAACCATCCAACGTAGCATAGTTTTGAAAAATTTGTTAATGGCCTCAACTTGACCATTAGCTTGCGGAGAGTTTAGTTTTCATGATGAAAATCCAACTTAGCACTTAACTATGCCATCATCTGATTCTGGAAATGTGATCCATGATCAGTGACAATAGACTGAGGAACTCCAAACCTAGCTATTACATGGTTAAAAAGAAAGAGGGCGACAGTCTTACCATCCTCTACATATGTAGGCATAGCCTTATCCCACTTAGTAAAATAATCACACAGCTACAATGATGTAACTATGCCCCCCGGCTGAGGTAGGCTTACAATGCATGAAATCTATCCCCCACTTGGCGAAAGGGCCAACGACAATGACAGGGTGTAACGGAGCAGGGTGGGTGCGCTTTTTCAGATAAAAGTTTTGACAGGGTGGGAATTTCTTAACAGCCTCGTGACAATCTTTAAAAATAGAAGGCCAGAAATAGCCAGCGCGAAGGATTTTCTGAGCTGTAGCCATACCAAAAAGATGACCGCCACATGCTCTAGAATGGCATTCATTTAGAACCTGTTCAGCCTCATCACGGGTGAGGCATCGTCGGAGAATGGTATCTATACCATGTCTATACAATGTATTGTTGAGGATAAGATAGTATTTCGTGTGGCAACAAATGCGGCAACGATCATCGTGAGATATAGTAGGCTGAAAACGATGTCTGGAGATAAATGATTAAATCTCCATACCATGGATCAGTTGTGATTATTAGGAACATAAATTCATCCAGGAATGAATCACTCGGCTCAGAATCCATTACAGCACAGGGAAGGTCACACATCAACTCTACAAAGACTAATGATTTCTTCGAAGTAGCTTTGGAAAAATCAAGGTCAAACTCCTGTCGGATGACAATCCATCGGGAGTATTTGCCCCCTAGCACCTGACAAGTCAGGATGTAGTACATAGGGTTTTGGTATGCAAGTACGGTAGTGACAAAACTTTTGGACAGCAATGACCGTAGCCAATGCTAGCTTCTCCACACGCGAGTATCGAGTTTTAGAATTGAGAAGATTCTTACTTGCATAATAAATCACATGTTCTAGGCCATTCTGGTCCTCTTGGGCTAAAACCATTCCGATAGTAGTAGTAGAGGCAACAACATACAAGAGAAATTCCTTAGAGTAATCTGGGGGGAGTATCATGGGTGAATGGGTCAGAGCGTGCATAAGGTTATCGAAGGCTCGCTGAGATTGGTCATCCCAAAAGAAGGGGGTATCCTTCTTAAGGAGACGCATATACCCATGTGTTTTCTCAGCAAAGTTACAAACAAAACGACGAAGAAAGTTTGCCTTCCCTTGCAAACTTTGGAGTTTAAGAAGGTTGGTAGGGGCAGGTAGAGCGAGTATTGCAGCAATCTTTAATGGATCAATCCAAATACCATCTTTAGAAACCACGAAGCCTAAGAGATGTCTCGTCACAACACAAAAAACACATTTGTGTGGGTTCATCTGTATTTTATAATGACGACATCTCAGGAAAATATCTCTAAGATATTGAGGATGGTCTTCCCGTTGCTGTGAATGCATGGGGAGATCATCAAGGTAGGGCTCCACAATGTTCTTAAAGTCGTGAAACGCATAGGACATGACATGCTGGAATGTGGCCCCAACGTTCTTAAGACCAAAGGGTAACTTCCTTTAGGATAAGGTTCCCCATGGGCATATAAATGTCGTCTTATGCTGATCGACGGGCAATATCTCAATTTGATTGTAGCCGAAAAAGCCATCCATAAATGAGAAGATGACACTCCCAGCATAGTTATCGATAATCTAATCGATGTGTGGAGTTGGAAAGTTATCCTTAGGACAAGCTTTATTCATATCTCTCAAATCGATGCAGACTCGAATAGTTCCCTATTTTTTATTCATATGAATGATATTCAATACCCATTCTGTTAGGGGTACAGGATAGATGAACCCTGCCTTTAGGAGTTTTTCAACTTCAGCTTTGATAGATGCAGCCTTTCACGGATGGACTTGTCTCAATTTCTACCTAACTGGTCTGGCTGTAGGATAGGTTTTGATCTCATGGACTACAATAGATGGATCTATCCCAGGCATTTCTTCGTAAGACCAGGCAAAAATG
Source organism: Pseudotsuga menziesii (assembly GCA_001517045.1). Lineage (NCBI taxonomy): Eukaryota > Viridiplantae > Streptophyta > Pinopsida > Pinales > Pinaceae > Pseudotsuga > Pseudotsuga menziesii. Next base: position 280,861 of record LPNX010693046.1, read on the forward strand.
TCTCAAAATTCTTTAAAAAGTGCTCTATACTCTTCAGTTTCATCTATTGAATAGTTCTTCCCTATGTGAAGATGTTCAACAGTTCCAGGCTTGACTGATATGTCGAGTGGAGTCGTTTTGGTAATGTTGCATAAATTGCCTTCAGACTCAGAATCTTGCAACAAGATAGGTGTTTGTGGGGCATCAACAATATCAGTACCCAAGAGAGATACAAAATCATTGTCTGTCGAACTGGTATCGGGGAGGAACAAGGATCGGTGATGGTGATCCTCCCATATTGATTCATTTGCGTTCATAATATCTATGATGGACTCGTCGGAGGGAAAAGTCTGGGAGAGATAATCTAGAACATGAAGTAAAGGTTCTAACTAGTAGGGCAAGTGGTAAGGATCCAAAGCCACAAGATGAAGCTCATTTGTATGAGAATCAGAAACGGATTGGATAACATCATAAACTACTTCATGCGGGCTGAGGGAGGATGTCTCAACAACTTGCTTACCCTTAGGATCATAGCCGAATGAAGAGATCATATTAATGGTTGTTGTTTCTGTGCTAGAAGGGGCTAATGAAAACATGCCCATAAGGGCAAAGTATTTCAACATCCCTACCCCAATCGACTGGTAAGGAGGAGGGGGCAGAACTAGCAAAGGGATGTTATTTTTCGTAGGGGTAGTAACATTTGGCATACAAAAATCAAGTTGATCAATCGTCACAATTCTTCCCAAATGCAGAAATTGGAGGGTTCAAAACACCGTCAAAGCGACAGCTGACATAGCGTAAAACCAATTTCTTCCTAAGAGAATATTGTAGTCTAACAGGGCATCCACTACTTCCACCTGAATGGAAACAGTTTTTCCCCCTAGCTCTACTGAAAGGGTTGGCATGAGGCCATGGGGCTGGAAACCTCTTCCATCAAATGCTTTTAGGGTTGTCGGTGATTTTACAGGCTCAGGAGAGCCAATGGGTTTCCAACAGGACAGAGACAAAACAAAGATTGAAGCACCTTCATCTAGAACAGTCCTAAAGACCTTTTCCCCAACTACTCTTGTTATGATTTGAAAAGTCAGTTGGTGGGGTAATCTAGGTTTGAGGTTGTCTCGATTGAAATGAATCAGATTCATGTCACCTGGGTCCATGGATCCTAAGGCGGTCAATAAGTTTTTGCGTTGTGTAGGACAACTTTGGAGCACTTCTAAGGTAGACACATGGTGCCTGAGCTAGGTCTTCTACAACATTATAGAAATGTGCCTCTCGGGCATTAGGATTGAAAACAACCTTTCTGAGAGTACTCTTGGGCGGACAAAAAATCATGTCGAGATTAGGCTTCTCGATTGTTAGGGGACCAGTAGACGAGGATGCGGGAGAATTAGTAGAAGGAGATTTATCTAGAGAAGGTTTTTAGATTTTCTTCTCCTATGACTGACTTCGAGTTGTTATATTAATAGTTTCTGACGACAACATTTGAATTTCCTATGTAGAACTAGAATTTCCCTGTTAGACATGTGGTCTACCAGTTGTTGCTAAGAAGGAAAAGGATTAGTAAGGACTGCTAGTGCGGGGTTAATTTTTAAAAATTTATTAATTTCATCACGACGGGGACAATCCTTCGTGAAATGGTCACCACCACAAAATAGGCAAGGATATTTAGCTTTGCTTTTTCTTTTGTTGTCATTCTCCGAGGCCGTAGGTTTGGGATTTTCCTGTTGGTTTCTGAGTTTCTTGTTTTTACCTTTTCCTTTTTTCTTACTACCGGATGATTGCATACTTTAAATAGCATTCACCTCGGCGAAAACCATAGGATTGGAAGGAGTAGTAGTGGAAGGACTAGGTCGTTTGGGAGCTTTTACTGCCGACGGAGGCTGGATTGAATCGATAACCCCATCAACAGGAGTTTCTGCAGGTGGCTTAGCCGGGTCATTGCTGGGATGAGGAGCTTGAGGAATAAGGTCATACAAAGTTTCAGACTGGGAATACCAAGTCTAGATACTGGGTGCGACTAATGGCCTGCTCTTCATTGACAACACCCCCTATAGCCACATCTCGGGCAATGGGTGGCAACAAAGACTTCATAAACCAATCAGCTAAGAGTTGTTCTAGGATGGGAGCTTTAATGAGTCTTCTCTGCCTTCTCCACTCATGAATATGATCTAAAATATGTGTGGAGGTATTTTGACGTAGAGAGGTCAAGAGGTTTGTACCCATTTCATAATGAATAGGTAGTTGAAAGTGTGTGAGAAAAACAGTTGCCAAAGCACTAAAGTCCACAAACGAATGTCGTGGAAGTTCAATATACCACTTTGTGGCCGTACCGGTCAAAGTGCGTTGGAAGAGTCTCAATCAAATACAGTCATCCATCAAGGAGTTTTACGAACACCATAAATGGAAAGTCATAACATGATTCTTGGGATCATCTCCCTGCTTACCATCAAATTTTGAAATATCCAATGGTAACTTGACTGGAATAGGAGGCCATGAAGAATTATGTTGGATGGGGTCATTGATCAACTTGGACAAGTCGGGCAAGTCCAAAGTTTCTAGGAAAGGTAACTGACGATTCAGTTCAACATACTAGAAATATTGATAAGGCATGTAACCACCAGTAGGACAGTAAGTGGATTTATACATAGGCTGCAGAAAAGGTTGGTGAGACGATGAACCTCTGGAAGATGGGCCTCTAGGGTTAGGGCCTCCAGGACCACCAGGGCCATTAGAAGGATTAGGAGGAGGACCACCGATACCTCCAAGGCCACTAGGACCACTGGGACCGCCAGGACCACCGAGACCACCGAGACCACCAGGACCCCTGGGACCACCAGGACCCTCTAGACCACCAGGAGGAGGACCACCAGAACGCCTGGAACCACCAGGAGGAGGGCCACCAGGCCCCCCAAGGGGAGGACCTCCATAAGGCAGCCCTCCGGGACCTCCAAGACCACCAGAACCTGCAGGGGGAGGACCCCCATAAGGTGGCCCTATGGCACCTCCAGCCATATGAATAGGTATTCCTCCCAATGCTGGCATGTAGAACCAGTTGGGTTGCCCCCATGGAGTAAAAGTATTTCCAGGATATGGAATTCCAGTGTATGACATGCCTGTAGGGGTAGGTTGGTAATTGACATTTCCTACAGGTACTTGATTTGCTGGGTGACCATACCCCCATGAAGCTTGATTAACAACAGGTTGTGCCCCTAAGGGTTGACCTAAACTCAAAGGAGGGTTAACTATATTCGTAGGATAACTATATTCGTAGGAGGAACGTAAACCGTGGATGTGCCTACATTAGAGGCCTGTATATTATGAGTAACAACTCCACCATAAGTTAACGTAGATCGTGTCAGGGGTTTCCCCCAAAAACTATAAGGTACTGATACAACTGGAGTTGAAGGTTGCCCCCCAGCCCTAGAAGACCTAGGAGGACTAGAAATAAACCTAACATTTGGAACCGTAGGGTCAAAAGTTTGACCTGGGTGTTGTGAAGTCTCAACAGGATCAATAGGTTTCATAGAATCATCCAGTGAAAGATATTCGGCTAGCCAAGGGTCCATATTACGGGGAAGAAGAGCCGACATAGGCTCTTTATGAGGGATTGGGGTTGCTAAGATAGTATCTAGTCACTGCATTCTCTCTTGAAAATCTTGTGCACGATGAATAGCTGATTGAATTTGTCTATATTCCTCTTCACTTGGTGAAGAATGTTCAAGAGATGACCTATGTACTCCAAATGAAGCAATGGCATGTCTCATAGAAGTTCTCCAAAACAGAGCATTTGGACCATAATCTGGATGAACAAGACTATCAACATGACCTTCCATAGGACCATGGAAAGAAGTGTCACTCGCAGGAGGTTGTTGGACCAAGGGAGTATTGTAAGAAGCGAATTGGTCTCCACTTTCTACAACTAGGTTCTCTTCCACTTGGGAAGTAGTTGTAGCTCCTTGGTCAGTATCTTCCATTGGACCTTCTCCTGTAATGGGAGGAAAGTCAGGTGGTAAGTCCTGTGTTCTTCTAGACAGTCTCAAATGAAGCTCAGCCAGATTGCACAGTCACTAATCTAACCTAGGGTTTCAAAGCTAAGAAAAAACACACCAAAAAAACTTTCTCCTACTCAAGCTATAGGCTGACAAGCAAATTCAAATGACAGGATGAGCTCAAATGGTCGGTCTCTCACCAGGATTGTCAAGTAGGTGCAACTCGTGATATACCACAAGGGTACGTGCGTAGTAATCTCCCCAAATGTTGTTCTTGGTATATTGCTCCACACAAGACAGCCAAAGGGCTTTTCTTAGATAGATAGGGTATCCTAGTGGGGTCTCCCGATATACTCGAGGTATGTGGGAGATCAAATCGATAGTAGTGTTGTCTAATGCACAACCGTTCACAAGAGGCCTTTCGATATACAATCGAGTACGTGAAGTACCTTTCTATATACCTTAAGGGTACGTGAAAGGCCGTTCGATATACCGACGATACGTGGAAAAACCGTGCGAGTCTCAGGATGTAGTGCGGACAAATTGTTAGGATATTTAGACACTTAGGAGTTAGTTAAGATCAACTTGTGTAATATATCCGTTAGGTAAAAATGTGTTTCTTTAGTATGCATTAGTATGCATTTGTAAATATTCTAATCCGACGGTCACGATATGTTCTAGACATAGAGTGATCCGACGGTTCAACTTCTCTTAGATCATACCTACCATTAATCCGTGGATTAACACCCGATTGGTCTATGATCTCTATTTAAAGAGCATAGAGGGTCCTTGGCTAGTTGATCGATTATGAGAAGCTCATGTAACTTTCTTTTTTTGCATAATAAATTGCCCCAAGTAGCTATTTGGTTGGGGCCATGGACTGTTTCCCTCTCGAGGGTTTTAACCACGTGACAAACATCGGTGTGTTGATATGTGATCTATTTCTGTAAAGTGGTTGTTCTTGGTGTTTGGTCCTTTGGGAGTACCATGTGTACCCAAACATGGTATCAGAGCTTTTATGAAGAGCTGCTTTCGGTTTTGATCAAGATCTAGAACTGGTTTTGCCAAAACTTTGAAAGGGTTTCTGGTTCTGGATTTTCTGTGCATTTGTGGCTCATGGGAGCTGTTCCATTGCGTCCGGATTGTCATTTCCATGTGGAAACAATTTTCGTTTCACCGAAAGTCGTTTCTGTTTGCTCCAAAAACACCCATTTCGACAAATCTAAAGGTATAATGTTACAGTGACGGATTTGTTTTTTTTAAATCTCTCATATTTTACCAGTTTATTATTAGATCTTTTATGTTTTAGTCTCGGACTATTGTTTTCCCTGACTGCGTATGCTTTTTGTTGTGCACCTTGCGTGATCATGGTGAATCAGAAACAGTAAGGGAAATTTTTTTTTCTTGTCTTCTTGGCTACGTATGCTCTTTGCCATGCACCTTGTGCGATCACGGCAAATCAGAAACAGCGAGAAAACTTGAAAACGTAGACTTTTCGGGTAAGCTAACCTAGATCTAACCCCATTGTGTGGAAAAAAAAAATTTCTTTTGTTTTTCGTTTTTTTTTTGTGATTTGCAGGAAAAAAAAGCAAGCACGGAAAACGAGAGAGAAGAGTAAAAAAAAAACCCTTTCTCTTTCGATAGTTTTACGTACCTTTTAAACTTAGCTCACTTGATCCAAAGTTGCTTTACATCTTGATAAGTCTTAAGTTCAAGTCTTATCAAGCTACTTTTTAGTGCATGCAATTTTTATTTTCAAGTTACTTTATTGTAAAAGTGCATCTCACATTAATAAAATAAAATAAAAGTGAGTCACTTAAGTCTTTTAATTTATTGTCGCACTATTTAAAAAATCACATTATTGTAAAAGTGAACATCACTTATTCTACAAAAGTGATTCACTTCAAAGCAACTTTATTGTAAAAAGTGATTGTCAAAGATTGATCTTGGGAAGAGGGGGCTTCTTTTTTTAGTTGGTCAAGTTAATATCTGCCACGTCACTATTGGGGACATCTTCAACATTTTCTTTGATCAAGCATAACTTCATCATCCAGAATCCATTTTAAGTGCCGTTTTTTTTAAAATCGCATATTTTTTCGAGCTCTTTGCATTTAGATAGTTAGTTTCTATTCTTTCAGCCATTATTTTATAGTATGGTCACCCCTTGTGATATTATACTAACAAGTTCTAACTATTTCTCATGGAAATCTCGTATGGAAGATGTTCTACGAAGTAGGGGACTTTTCAGGATAACCTCAGGGAAAGAAACAGAACCCACTGATGATGATAAGAAAATTAAATGGGAAAATAGATGTGATGAAGCCCATGGATTGATTGGGATGTCAATCTCTATTGATTTGTGATTCCACATATCTGTCATTGATGAACCTGATAAAGCTTGGGAAAAGTTGGAATCTGTGTTTGGTAAACACAATGAAATTTGGGGTCATCAACTTGAGAATGAGTTGCTTTCCTTGAATCCAAATGATTTTTCATGCATTCAAGACTATTTATCTAAGTATAAAACTCTTAGACTCTTATGTGCAGAATGCAAGATTAAGAAAGAAGACAAACAATGTATTTATCATATTCTTTCCAAACTTGGACCTGCATATTCTATTTTTGTATCTACATTATACTCCATGAAAGAATCCTTGACTGCAGCTAGCTATCAAGATCCTAGCCTTGAATCCTTTTGTGATTCCTTAATTAGAGAGCAAGATAAGCTCATTCATCTTGAAATAATTAACAATGCAGATACATCTAGGAAAGCCTTATTGTCCCAACAGAAAGAAAAGTCCAAGCCTCCCAAGAAACATAATTTTCACAATAATAAGCCAAACAACAAGGGTCCCAAACCCTCTCAGTCAACTCCTTCTTTAAAAAATGACAAAGGATCCAAGCAAAAAGGAAAGAAGACTGAGCGTCATTGCAATTTTTGTGGGAAAGATAATCATGATGAATCTAAATGTTTAAAGAATATGGTAGCCTTGGAAGCAGCAATGAAGAAGCACCACATCAGCCTAGATTCGTCTTCATAATCTAACACTCATTGACATGCACTTTGTGCTTCTGGTTACTCTTATACTGCATCTTCTTCTTCTACTTCAAATGAATGGCTCATTGATTCTGGAGCATCTTATCATATGGCTAAGGATCAAGCCATATTTTCTACTATGCATGAATGTAACACCAAACAAATATTTGTTGGTGATGATAGATCTCTAAGTGTTGTAGGATTTGGAACAGTTCCAGTAGAAAATAGTCATTTCAGTGATGTACTATGTGTTCCAAAATATTTCTGCAATTTGTTATCAGTCTATTAAATTACTCATTCAGGTGAAGGTAAAACTGTGATGTTTACACCTCACCAAGTTGTAATCAAGGATTTTAAAAATCCTCAAAATGTCCTTGCTACTGGAACTGTTGATGATATTACCAGGTTGTACAAATTTAACAACTTTGGGTCATCACCTTTTCCTTTATTTTTTGTTGCTCATAGTGATAACTTGAGCAAACTTTGGCATGAGCGATTTGGTCACTTAAATTATCGCTCATTGCAACAACTATGTAAAGACAATATGGTGACTGGTCTTCTGCTGGTATCTTGCAAGGATGGTGTTTGTTCCGGTTGTGTACTCGAAAAACATCATCGGAACAGTTTTGACAAACGTGCCTCTTGACACGCCTCGGTTCCCTTGGAGCTTGTGCATAGTGACTTGTGTGGCCCTCTTCCATCTGCTTCCTTTTCTGGTTTCAAATATTTCTTAACTTTCATTGATGACTACTCCAGACGCACTTGGGTTTACTTCCTAAAACTTAAGAGCGAAGTATTTAACATGTTCTTGGCCTACAAGGCCCTTGTTGAAAAACAATCTGGTCATCAAATTATTAAGTTAAGATCTGACAATGGAGGAGAATATGTTAACAACAAGTTCACTATTTTTTGCACTGAACAAGGAATCCAACAACAGCACACTGTTCCATATACACCACAACAAAATGGTGTAGCTGAACAGAAGAACCGCACTTTAAAAGAAATGGCTAATTGTATGATCCAATCTAAGGGACTAAGTTTTCAATATTGGGTTGAGGCCATAAACTGTGCAAATTATATAGTTAATCACACACCCACTAAAGTTTTACAAGGTATAACACCAGAAGAAGCATGGAGTAAAATTAAACCAGATGTAAGTCACTTTCGTGTGTTTGGTTGTGGAGCATGGGCTCACATTCCGGATGAAAAACGGAAAGCATTGCAGCCTAAAAGTGAAAAGTGCATATTTGTTGGATATTCTGAAGATGTAAAAGGTTATAGAATTCTTCAGCCCCATTCACATGATATAATCATTAGAAGAGATGTTAAATTTAATTAAAATCTCTTGGCCTGCGAGCCTAACTTGGCGGGTGTGACATCTATGGCCTGCGAGCCTGATTCGACGATTGTGCCTTCTTCTTCTTCTTCCAACTTCCTTGGTAGGTTTCCAACTCCAGTTTCTGATGATGATAGTGAGGATGAAAATCCACCTCCGCCTGCTCATGTTCCTCCAATTGCACCAGCACCAATACTTCCTCGATGGGTCCGTTCAACATGTGAAGCAGCTGATGATCTTGCAGGTGATCCTAGAGATCAATGTCGAATACATTCTCAGTTTCAACGAGCCTCTTCTCTTTTGGCTCAAGTTTATGAGAATCATGATCCAGAAACTTTTGCAGAAGCTTCAGGAAATCCAAATTGGGATGCAGCTATGGATGAAGAATATTGTTCCTTAATGGCAAACGATACTTGG
>LPNX010693046.1:290029-416603 GCA_001517045.1 Pseudotsuga menziesii
TCGAAGATTGTAAACCAGGCCCTTCTCCCTTCCAGTCTGGAGTCAAACTTTCTGCCACTTGTACTTCCCCTAAAGTAGATGCCACCTTGTATCGTCAGCTTGTTGGTAGTCTTTTATACTTGAATCATTCCCGTCCTGACCTTTCCTTTGTCGTTGGTCGTGTTGCCCGTTATATGCAAACTCCTCATGAAAGTCACTGGAAAGCGGCAAAAAGAATACTTCGATATATTCGAGGTACAATTCAGTTTGGGATTCATTACAGTACAGGGGGGAAACCTTTGTTGGTTGGTTTCACTGATTCAAATTGGGCCGACAATCCTTATGATCAAAAGTCTATTGTAGGTTATGTTTTCAGTCTGGGATCTGGACTTGTCACTTGGGCTTGTAAAAAACAACAAGCTCTTGCTCTTTCTTCAGTAGAAGCAGAATATCGAGCCACATTTAATGCCAGTCAGGAAGCTTTATGGCTTTGACAGATCCTTTTAGAGTTTGGATTCGAGCAGCAACAACCTACTCCACTTTGGTGCGACAATCAAAGTGCCATCAAGCTTGCCAAAGATCCAGTTCTACATCAGCGCAGCAAACACATTGAGCTACACATGCACTTCATTAGAATTTTTGTTCATGATAGTGTTATTGAAGTTCTCTATTGCCCTACAAATGATCAAGTTGCAGACATCTTCACCAAGTCTCTTAAAGAAGCGAAGTTTTCTAAACTTCAGTCTATGTTAGGAGTTCAGGAATGTGTCCTTAAGGGGCGATAGGCTCTAATTCCTCCTTCCTTCTCCTAATAGTGTCACTTTTGTAAATCCTTCAATCCTATCCCAAGTTGTTCTTAAGGGGGGATGTTAGGATATTTAGACACTTAGGAGTTAGTTAATATCAACTTGTGTAATATATCCGTTAGGTAAAAATGTGTTTCTTTAGTATGCATTAGTATGCATTTGTAAATATTCTAATCCGACGGTCACGATATGTTCTAGACATAGAGTGATCCGACGGTTCAACTTCTCTTAGATCATACCTACCATTGATCCATGGCTTAACACCTGATTGGTCTATGATCTCTATTTAAAGAGCATAGAGGGTCCTTGGCTAGTTGATCGATTATGACAAGCTCATGTGACTTTCTTTCTTTTGCATAATAAATTGCTCCAAGTAGCTATTTGGCTGGGGCCGTGGACTGTTTCCCTCTCGAGGGGTTTAACCATGTGACAAACATCGCTGTGTTGATCTGTGATCTATTTGTGTAAATTGGTTGCTCTTAGTGTTCGGTCCTTTGGGAGTACCCTGTGTACCCGAACACAAATAACGACAGATCCTACGTTTAATGACGTCTGAACACGTCTCTAACCTAGCACTCAAATTTCTATACAAATTTTAAGCCTATAACTACCGTTAATTTTAAAGTGGACGGTTAGGTGAATGCATGAGGTTTTGACAGAAAATTAAAACCATGCAATAATGAAAATGAAAGTTTATTTACTTTACCATTCAGTATGCCTAATTACGGGAAGGAGAGAGAGTGTTTTCTTTTTCAATTTTGCTTTAAAACCAACAAATTCACCAAACAACTATACTAGAAAATTCTTTTTCCGAGCATACAACCAAACAACACTTCTTCAAATCAATTCTTTTTTAAAGCAAACAGGTAGGGTAAGATCTCTTTTCAACAAGAAAGGAAGACAAACAACACTCAAATATGCATATGCAAGCTATTTTTTCGATTTTTCTAAAACATGGAAAGATGTAACTTTGACTATCGATATTTTTATTTTTGATGAGATAATGATCCACAAGAGACAAAAGAAGAAAGGAATCCTGAAAGCTTGCAAGGCTAATCAGAGATCCAGTGACTTAAGCCCAATAAAACAATAACCTAATCTCAATAAAAAAAAATTTAGAGCAAAAAGAAGTCTTCCTCAAGATTAATGAAAAAATAGAACCAAGCAAACTGATCTAAGCGAGTCTTTCTTTTCGATACTATCCAATTACATACAGAGATCTAACTTAACCTAAATCTTCCAAAAACTCCTTTCAGAAAAATCAAACCCACAAGCAGTAATGAATGAAGAATCTAACCTAGATTTTTTATTTTGACAAACAAGCAATCTCAACATAAAAATCTCAAATTTCAATCACTCAAGCAATTGCAAACAAGTCTGGACAGAATCAACTGATCACACAAAAAATCCAAAAATCACAAATCTTTGCAAAATTTGCAACAAATAAAGGTCTGGGACAGGCCCACCTGGCACCGTGTCAAAGGAGTAACTGACAGAGCGATTTTGAAGCAAAACCTCTTCTTGCACACTTAACTCAGGCGGTGGCACTGCCTATTGCTAACTGGATTCAGGTAGTGGCATCGCTTCTTGCCTCAAGCACATGTGCGGTTCCCTGTAACAAACCAAAACACAAGGAGAGCAAAAAATCAAGTTAACAAATTGCAAAAACTTTACAGAAACTGATGAATCAACAATAATATAGAGCATAAAAAGTCAAGGTGACTCAGATTCTAAGAGATCCGAAGATTTCAAACCAAAACTTTGCTAAATCAGATGTAGATCTGACTGAAAAGGCTGAAAGCTAGAGCTTGGATTTGGACAAGAGTAGTTCGGAAACTGAGGAAGATCAGATCAAATGTTTATGATCAGATAAGAAGAAGCTTCCCTAGTGGAGTTGCCAAATTTGTTATCAGGAATATAACACCTTCTACGGACATAAGTTGTTCCTCTGGTCTGAATGGTTCAAATCCAGAACAAATGAGTGAACAACTAGGTTGAAGACTTTCCCTGAATGTTATAGATGCCTTGAATACAACCTTTGATGAAAGACCTGTAGACCTGTAAAAACAACATCAAAGATATGAGAGAACTATCTATAAATCCATATTATTGACTAAGGAATCCAATAATATATATGTGAGATCAACACAACATAAATATGGGAAGGAAATCAACTTTGCATTAAAAGATAAATGAAAGAGATTACGACCATTTTGTCTTAGTGTCGATGCACTCCTTCACAAGACTAGCACCTCATCCCCAATAGATCCAACTTGCTCCTCTATGCTCTCTAATGGATTAGGTCAAGATGTTAATTCAACAGCATAACTTTACTTCTTTCTTCTCTCCCTCAACCATGGAGTATGAGCTTGTATTTATAGGGCTCAAAGGGATAGGAATGGTTGAGAAATTGGTGGGTGAGGTGGCCATGAGATCCTCAAAGGAGGGATTCGAGCTCAACTGACCCAGCTGAGTAGGGATAAGGTTAGATGCGAGGCTCTTGTTCTAGAAGCTTTGTGAAACCTATTTTTTTCACCTTTTACCAAGGGCACCGCTTATACCCCTTTATGACAGAGCGGTGAAAGATGAGAACTGCGCCAACAACAAAGGTTAAAGGCGGTTGCATCACCTGGTTTCCACATGACTTGGGTAGTGCTGCACAAGGTACTGCTTATCTGCTTAAGGGTAAGAGCGGTGTTGAAATCTTGTATGTTAAAACCAACACCTAGAGCATGTTTCACTTCAAGTTTTGGGTTTTGAGGGAAAATATTTGTGTTAGGGATCTTATCACATGCTGGTGACAGATTTTGAGTGTAACACATCCTAATATCCATACTTGAGGCTTCACAAAAGGCCTTGACAATGTTATGAAATGTCTCCCAGTCCTTTATAGAACCACTTCCAAATATAAGACCATCATCCATAAAGAGTAAGTGGGTAATAAAATGCATCGAAGATACTTTAATTCCTGTAAGTGTTTTATTACTTTTAGTTTTCCCAATGAGTCTACCTAACATTTCAACCACAAGCATAAACAACATTGGAGACAAAGGGTAGCCCTGCCTAAGTCCTCTAGAGCTATTAATTTTTTTTGATGGAGATCCATTTACGAAGACAACAAATTTAGTAGAAGAGACACAAGTCGTAATCCAATCTATGACTTCCAGAGGAAGCCTAAACGGTAATAAAACCATCCTAAAAAAAACCTCAAATCACTCTATCATAAGCTTTGCCCATATTCTTCTTAAGTAGCATAGCTACCAATTCTTTTGTTTTTATAGAGTGGAGACACTCTTGACAGGCACCAATGGCATCAAGGATTTGTTTATTTAATCGAAACCCAAAATTTTCCTTTGACATATACTCAACCAATTTTGGTTTATTCTAATGGATATAAATTTTGTGATGATCTTATAGACCAGATTGCATAGAGAGATTGGTCTAAAGTCATTAAAAGTCTCAAGATTTGGATTCTTTGTTATAAGATAAATGTAAGTAGAGTTTAAAGTATCTAAGACTCTCCCTTGAACTTTGGTTTCCTAAACAACCTTCAACAAATACATCCCCAACAAATTAAAGAATTCAACAGTCCAACCATCTAGACCATGACTTTTTCATTTTGCAATTTTTTTAACACTTCCTCAATATCCTTGAAAGTAACATTTTCCCCTATCTTGAGACCTTATTCATGGGATACGAATATAGGACAGTTTTGGATGACCTATAATTGAGATACAATATTGGTCTGACCATTATCCTTAAAGTCTTCAGTAAAATCTTCCTTAGCAATCTCCTCCAGATTAGCTTGTGAAGTCACCTTGATCCCATGAATATTCTTAATGTCCCACACAACATTCATAATTATTATATGATTAGCATAATTATGAAAAAAATTGTTGTTGTTATCTCCCCTGGATAACCAAATCGCCCAATTCTTCAATCTCCAAATTTCCTCCTCAATCTTCAAGATTTATGTCTTTCTAGCTTCCAAGATAACTAGCTTCTCCTTTTCATGCTTTGAAAAAAACCAAAACATTGTTTGAAAAGAGAGTATATATCTCCCCTTATACACAACAAAGTTCCTCATTTAATTTAGCTTTTTTCCCCCTTTTCCTAGTGAATTACAATCTTCTTTAGCCTAATTAATTTCTCAACCAGAATATGATTGATGATCCTTATCCCCTAAAGGACACAAAGTTCCAATTATCTCTAATCAATTTTATGAAATCCTTTTCCTCCAAGCATTCATGATTAAATTTAAAAGGAAAATAATGTAAAGATTTTCCAATATCCAATTGAAAACAGACAGGTTGATGATCTAAAATACAATAGTTAATAGGCCATGACCTATATCTTCCCACATCATTTGTTAAGTCTTCAACCATAAAAAAACCTATAAAGTATTTTGGCCACCCCATTCGTACCCAATCTACCATTCCTCCAAGCAGGATATATGAAAGAAGGAAGGATATATATGAGTTGGAATCCTAGAAAAGATGTTGGAAATATGTCGATAAAGGATCTTGCCGAGGGTTTACCCCCTAGACTTCATTGGTAGGTAGAATAAGGTTAACACCACCAAATATCAGTCCCTGCTCTTTTAAAGGCCCATTAGCTTTTATGTTCCCCCAAAAGTGTTCTCTATTTGCATACGGGCCATAGTAGTTCACCACTTTAATCTTCTTTTCCAAACCCCTAAATTTCCCTTCAAGCAAGATTCATACACAAGTAATGAAGGCCTTGAAATCAACCACTAAAGGGTTCCAAATGGAAAGTAAACCCCCAAAGAGACCCATAACATCGATTACACACATCTTTCAACCATAATAAAAAATAAAAATCACATGATTTATTCCCATAGCACATGGTTTCCTAAATCAACACTATATCTGGCTTAATTAACCCAAACAATCTATTGAGGGATAAGAGTTTGGGAGGCCCCCAAACTCCCGTAGTGTTGAAGGTTGTCAAAATAATTTAGAACCACATGTAGGAGGCGTCAAATCTCTAAGGGCCCCAAATTTAGAAGTATAATTCGAAAGATGAGAAGAATAATCTACTCCTTTAAGGCGAGCAAAACTAGGCATATACTCAGAACCAACAACTTCACACTTCTCAAGGTCCAAAATTTATTTTCCCTTTTTCTCTTCTTCCCCTTATTCCTTCGAATAGTCAATTTTGGCATCAAATAAAGAGATTGGAGAAACCCCAAGATTAATGGATTGTTTATCCGAGAAAACAAGTAGAGGGTTTTTGTTAAGGAATTTTTTTTCTTACAAGGCTGTCGTTCAATACTTCCAATAATAAGTTGCGTTCCCCCACAACAAAATAATCATCTTCTGATTTTTCTTCAGAATCACCTACAACCACTGAGCTAGAATCATACCTCATAACCCTAGTCTAATCACTGACCCCATAAAGGATAAATTGGAAAACCGTTCACCAATGGAGGGAAAGACAAATTTGATTACACAATCAATGTCCCATCCAAAATCCCCACATAAGGCACAATCTCCCCAGAATCAGAAGATGGCACCAAAATCCCATAAGTCTCTAAACCAGTTAAAGAAGGGATATTAGTGAAGAAATATTAGAAGCTTTAAATAAAAGAGGCAGACTACTAGAAGGACTAAATTAATCCAAGGATAACTGATGTTTTTCTTCAACTTCCCTTATAACATTTAATTCTGAATCAAATAATGAATAATAAAATTATGGCAAAAGGGACTCCAACTTGCTTATGAAAGAATAAGAATCCACCATCGGAGATTGTTGAGCGACCCTGTTCAAATCTGTCGAAATAACAACCTCACCCACCACCTGAACCTTGGGAGATTAAAAAACCCTAATCTTTCCAATGAAATACGTGCATTAGTCCCATTAGCCTCCACAAGACTTGGATAGTTCCTTCTTAGGTGTCCCTACCCTGACAAAAAACACATCGAATTGGAAATTTCCAGAAATCCAATCTCCGAGTAAAATTGTAATCCCCCCAACTGATTTCCACCTTGATAGGTAGTCCTTCCAAGACATCAATATCAACCAATATCCAAGCCATATTCTTGTCTTCAGCATGTACCATTTTCTCATCCATGAAAATGTATTTACCCACTCTATTTGCCAAGTGAAAACATTCTTTTACCAAATTTGTAGGAGAAACCCTTGCAACAACATTCCAAAAGGATGACAATACACTCTCTCTTTCAATGGAATGAAGGTCGAAAGCCATCGACTAAGTACCAAAGAGGCAACACCAATCACCCAAAACTTATCTAGGATCAAGGCACTGTTCTCCTTAACCAAAAAGCAGAAACAAAACCAACCATGGACTAGAGAACGAAAAAGCGGAAACAAAACCAACCATGGACCAAATCAATGAGCTTGGGACAATAATATAGTAAGTGTTCCCAATATTCAAATTTCCACTTAATCATCTCCAACTTTACTCCCAACCAAAGCATGCAAAAGCAAACTTTCCACATTTTCTATATCCATGTCCTTCCCCTAGACAATGTGATATTTCCCGGGCTCCGCCTTGTAAGCCTTAGTTGCCACTTAGATTTGGCTTTGGAACCAACCATTAGATTTCTCCTCAAATCAAAGCCAATAGATGGGTACTTATAGCCATGACATTGATCATTTAGTCCTTCCTCGAAGAAGTGGGATATGGGAAAACCAAAACGCCCTGTTTTCTCCAAACCATTTTTTTATAAAAACGTTCATTGTTGTGTCATACCAACGGTTGTCTTCTACTACATCATGGTGGAAATAAATATACACCCACAACAGTATAATCAAGACTGCTGCAGTGGCTTTGACATACCCTTTTTATAAAACCATTCACTGTCGTGTCATATCAGTGGTTGTCTTCTACTACAGCATGGTGGCAATAAATATACACCCTGTGTAACGTCCTCGACCCTCTGACCGGAAAGAGGATGCTACTAACACCCAACATACGAGCAAACAACCCCATGAATTTGAACAGGCATATAATGCTGGAAAAAAAAAAACCTTGAACATAATACATACTAAGATGCATAACCCTTCATATACATAGCGGAAGCAAACAAACATTCATTCAAGCATGCCACATGTTCATCATATTCATTGATCAGTACATATAATTGCAAAGGTAAAATGGACATGAATACTCATCTGATAAGAACTCATCCTGCAACCAGCTACGTCGCTACAACATTCCACCCAACCATAGGCCAGCGTGCTCATCAATCTCTCAGCAACACTACCACCCCCGAGCTGGACATGATTCCTCGAGGAATAAAGGTCAAGCAGGCTTACACATAGCCAAGGTACACCAATCATCCAAGCCCACACAATAGGGTTTATCGAGACATCAAGGAGCTAGGAAAGGCTAAATGCTAAGGTGGTGACCTCAAACAACGGTTTTCTCAAGCAAACCCAGCCTCTAATCCTACTCTCAACAATCCAAAGACCAACCACTGCATGCCGCAGTAAAACAAACAGCTCACAGCTCTATGAGGAAGATGAATACCACAAGTGACAACCCCAAACAAAAGGGTGAACATGGCTCTAGTCCACAAGACAACTCAGAGTTATTCTTGGCCCTAGCATGGCCAAAACAACTCAGAAGCAACCCCAAAAAGGTTCTTATATACACAACAACCCAACCCAGGGTAAATCAACAGTCCCAAATTCACAATGAAACAATGGCAACAATCTATAGTCCGCAATGGACAAGGAACCAAACTCCCAGCAAGGATAGGGGAAACATAGACCCATAGCAAAACCCAAAAAGGATGTTTGCACATGCAGCAACCCAACTAGGGATAGATCAACAGCTCAATCCCATAAAGAAACAACGGGAAAAACACGCAGTCTGCAGATGGGGAAGGAACCGATTCTCTATCTGCACATGAGGGAAAAAGACACAGCCAAAGCAAAACTATGAATGAAAAACACAGAAGGAACCCACAGCACACAAATCTCACTACAGTCACTGGGAAAAATTACATAGACAGGGAATGGAAAATACCAGACTTCCAAACTCTGCGTGAGAGACGAAACGCAACCCCAGAACTATGGATGCAATTACAGACATAATTTCAATGATGGGAAGAACAAAACATTAATAAATCTGCCAATGGTGGAAAAATACACCCTCTTTGCGTTATCAAAGGAGAGAAAACAATCCACCAGCCCTCGAATTCGTGAGGCAGAGGAGAACCAACATCCCTGTAGGCCAACAATCTGTGCGAAAAAAGGGAAGGCGAACCCAAACAAAGGGGCGTGGAACCTTTTATCTCAGCCTGTGTGAGAGGAGATGAACAGACTCGCGATCAACCTAGTGGGCAGACCATCTGCTACCCAGAAGGCACGTCGTGGAGAGTGGGTGCAGGCGTGAGCATGGTGGTGGTTTTCCCTGCCAGCAAGTAGATGCCCCCAACTAACAATAGAACAACAGGGTGGTGACACATGGCTAACTCCCAATGGACCAGACAGGCTAGACAATCCCCCCCTTACCCTTGGGAATCATGCCCTTTTCATTTAACGTTGCACCGTCGTAGCTGGCTGTAGGTATAATTAAATTGATGTGTGTATTTACATGATTCCAAAGCTATAATGTGTCGGATAGCATGATATACCATCGACAACGATCCCTATTGCCGAAACATAACACAACCAAATCAATGGTGGGAATTTTTCCTTTAGCTCCTCACCATGATTAATTACAAAATATACATCATGTACCCTTTAATGTAAACGGGGTCAAAACCGGGGTATTACAATCCCCTCCCCCTTGGAATCACATCGTCCTCGGTGTTCCAATACATATACAATTTGCACATCAAAATTTCAAAATTTTGCAGACCTGTCCCATGTTCAATTATCTACTTTGAATGTTCCAGACCAAGACCCTTGGCTTACCAGAACTTCTCTTGCTGGTTCTCAGCTCTTGGCTTATCCCGAAGCCTAGGAACTTTGTGGCTGCTACCCTCTTCATGTTCCCTCATGGGACAGTACCGCCATAAATGATGTCCTCCACATTCCCAGCATTTCATTGGCTGCTTCATCTTTACTTGCTCAATTTCCTTTGAGTCTTCATGCCTGGTCCATTTCTCAATGGATCGCTTGGACGAATGTCCCATCATTGATCCACCTTCCTTTCCTTTGTCGATTGCTCCCAAAAGGCTTTTCACCTCCCTTTGCAAACCAATAGAGTCTTGCAAAATCTGGTGGTTCATTTCATTCTGCCTTTTCTGGAGACTTCCAGCCAAGTCTAGCAACTTTTGGGTCCTGCAGACTTCCATCCAAGTCTAGCAACTTTTGGTCTGCTGCCATGATCAATGTGCACCACTAGATTTCACCTTTCTCACTTGTGGAATGCATCATTGAAATTCTGTTAGACCAAGCATAATATAGGAATTAATATCGGTCATTTAATTTCCCAATTGGCATGACAGTTCAAGCCTCATCAAGGAGACTTTCATATTTTTCATGCCTTCCCAACAGGCACATGAGATCATTCATGTCCATTCTTGGGCAGGGAATTAACCATTCCAGCATTCATAATTTACTTTAACCAGTTACACACATTCTATTTCCAGTCATACATGCATTAAACAATTTTTTTTTTGTTTTCACAATGCATAAACATATATGTATATATATATATATATATATATAATCAAAAGGCAAGAGAGAGCAGAAAGATTTTTTCCCATCTTTGTTTCATTCCATCCTGGAACCCACACCACCGCTGTGGCTTTTCATGCTCTCAGCCTCTTTCACTTCACCGTGAATGCTGGACCAATCCCTCTTGGTCATGACACTTAATGTCTCCGGTCTATTTCAGACCTCTCAACCATGGAGCCTCCCCACATGGTTTGTCTCGACTGCTACGACCTTCACAGTCTTACTAGCACCTTTTTCATTACCGTTCACTCCGAGATCTTCAGGACAGTCACATGTCCACATGCACCCCTAGGATGCTCTCATAGTCCTCGCTCCCAGCGATACCTATTTTCAAATATTGAATAGATTCACATGTTTAGTTTATTCTCATCGGTTTTATCTCTAGAACAAGAGCTTAAAACATCATAACCAAATCATATACACATGTATATACATAAGCAAAATATTGCAAAATAATCCAATACTTATCTGTATTGCACGTTTCTTTGTTGGTCCATAGGATCCTGCTTTGCTTTGCAAGCCTTGGGATCGCCTATGGACTTGGATGTCAGGTCAGCACGTAGGCTGCTTCACAACATCCTTTTATATATATATCAGGCACAGTCAAGCCAATCCTCGTTGGGTTTATCAGACCGTCAACAAATCGCCTGTACTTATATCATCAATAAATATATATATATCAGGCATAGTCAAGCCAACCCTCGTTGGGTTTATCAAATTATCATCAACAACACATGCCCTTATATCAACGATAAATGACCATTTTCCATATCACCCAAGAGACCACACTGTAAACTACATTTGCTTATCCTGACAACACAAGCAATATAAGCATATTCGTTAGCGTTATTGCTCTAAAATCGTAACCATATTTCACACCATTCACTATCAAGTATTGAGACACCAGGAGTGCGTCCACTCCCTGGGGTATAATCAATATTGAAAAAATCCTTCCATGATCTGACATCGGAAAAGTGTGCACCCTTTTCCGGTGTGTGCCATGTAGGCCCTATGCATACTCAAGCAATCTACCATAATCGAAACAAAATCAAAACATGCTCTACATATTGAATTTAATAATTTGACATGCATATTCTTAGCTAGGTTCATAGAAGACTTATCCATTTGTCGAGGCAGTATTCCTTCGTTAAGGAGGAATGGGGGCTCCCTTCTCTGAGTTGACAGTCCCTCGGTTTTCCATCCCAATTCCTTCTTACATTTCATATCCACACATGTCTTACCGACATAATGTATACCATCTCACTCATGTTGGTTACCAAACATGTAGTGCAGATGAAACATTTCTAAAATGTCCAATGGAGTTTCCCTCGAAACCCATTTCAAGATAAGGGAAAACCTTCCCATGAAGTTTGGCTCCTGCAGGACATCACACATGATCTTCCTACAATATGTACCCCTGGCACATTCAGCAAATAGCCAAACAGTCAATCATTATCTAATAATACAATCCAAATCGATTGTCCATAACCAAGCAAATGACATTAGTAATTAAATTCAATAGGAATTACAACTTTGTTTACTACAAAAATTGATTTGCTTGGCAATGACGTGATCCTCAATTGTGGGTCTCTTGTGAGCAGCACCATCATCTCCATTATGATTTTATGCTTACTAGCATAACATAGACACCCACTTACCATGCATCCTCCTGACACAATTCTATGCAAGCCAATAGTGATTAGTAGTTGTCAGCAATTTCTCAAATATGAGATTTACAAATTCAAATTTACAACTCATTATGCATACAAACTATTATCACAGCCATGAGACTCTTCTCGTGAGGTTTGGCTCTTTCACATGGTAGATTCTGGCCTTTGTCATGGTCCTACCCATTTTTCCATATCCCAAACAATCTATCTACCTGAAACCTAAACTTCAATCAGCCAAACATTTGGTAAGTCTTAATGCCTATAACTTTTTCCATTGCTACAACAATCACTGAAGCATTTTCAAAATTTATAAAATTCAAACATTTCCAGCTGTTAATCACATCAATATTACCAAAACTCATTTACTTCATGCAATCATTATCATACTTTAAATTACAGGGTACAGCCACATCATTCATGTAATTTAAATGAAATGTTTAGATACTCCTTACTTCACAAGCATATCATTCGTACCACCTTGCTCTTTCATAGAGTGTTTCCGGCAGCCAATTGATCATAACTACCCTCTTCATGCACTTACTATCCTGCATTCATAACAGCCTTTGAAATGGTTCCTGAATTGTCATCAATTCATCATTTCAACCATTAGTTATTCATAATATCACATGCACTTATCTCAATGCATTCATGCAATGCATCACAACATTTGCACCTATACTTATGCAATCAGTCACTCACACCCTTCTTATGCATTCATTCAATGCATAACTACAAGATTCATAAAATCTTTTTAATGCATACCCCCTCAATGTTACCTTGCATTGATTCAAGAATACTATGCATTCAACATATCATGCATGGCCTAACCATGACTACTTCATATAGGACGCATTACTATAATCAAGATCATTAGTACTTACTTTCCTTGGGCTACTAAGCTCAATCAACATATACAGTCATGACACATTTCTATATGAATGTAGTATAACATTCAAATATGCACATGGTATGAGGTCTCTTACCTTTACCACTCCATGGAATTTGTCATAGTCAAACTCTTACCTTCATGGGTCCTACTTACACCCTTGTCATTACCAGTTTGGTTGGTCCTTTGCAGGAGATTGCAGAATTTGGTCACCAACTTTTGATTATGGACTTGTTGCCTTATCCCTTTCTCCATAGGGTTGCTAGTCACATTTGTCCACATCAACAACATATTCAGCCAGGTCCATGTTGTTGTTGGTTTTTCCACTACTGCCAACACCAATGCAATAACTATCATTAGTGGTTCATTATAAATGTATAATCCTCAATATCCTATGTATGAAAAGAATACCCTCAAAAACTTATGAAATGTAGTTATAATCAGCGAGATAGGGTTTAGGGAAACTTCCCTTTTCAAGTCCCGCATCCTTGTATGGAACTCCTCTTCCACACAACAGCTGGTTTGACTTCATGATCTTGCTACCTCTAGGCATGCAATTTCCCATATTTGTCCATTTGACAGTAGCACTTTTCTCTTTCAGGCCATCATTAGCACTTTGCTGCTCCATACTCAAATTCTTGTGACTTTCCCTTGTTCCCTGCTGGATAAGCTTTCCAACGCCTATCCACATGCTTCATTTTGACCTCGGGTGTGAAAACCACACCACTTCTAAAATGATGACATTCATTAAATTTAGGCAAAACACTCAACCGTGTTTTGGTCTGAATTGTTAATTTCAGTCGCTTGGAATTTTCTTTCCTTTCAGCCCTAAACTGCTGAAAAATTCCATGAAAATTCATTGAAACACTTAGCTGGAATCCACTAAAATTTTTACTAGAAAACCCAATTTTCTTTCTCCCTATTGGGTCACTTCCCAACTAAGTTTCTGACGTTTCGGATCCTCAGTGGACTAGTCTTCCAATCTGCATCGGCGATGTCCAGGACTGTCTATCAGGTCCTTTCTTTACTAACCTTCCGGCGTTTCGGCGATAAACCAACTAATCTTTCGCGCTGCTCATCGGCAGTCTGCTTATCTATCCTTCTCTGGCATGTCAAACCTGTAGTGGTCTAAACTTCTGAATTTCATTGGTGGACTGTTCCATTATTCCTCTCCAGCATTTCGACGACAAAACGACTAAACTCCCGATCTGTATCGGCGAGCAAATCAACTTCTCATCAGGTGCGCAATTGCTTGAGCAGCCGCAACGACGGAAAGAAATCTTACTATGATTTCCACGAGCAAATTGACTAAGCTTCCGATCGATGACCTGTTGTTTAATTTCGTCCACCATATCGGGTCCTTAGTAGACTATCGCTTCGAACTTCCTCGGCGATAGCCTAGGCTAACCGCTGCGTCGACGACCCGGTTCCCTACGCATCAGCTAGTTAGTTGTCAAGCTTTGCACAATGGCATCCCATATTCAAACTATCTCTTCAGCAGCCACAAGTCTATCGGCGATCGAAAACTAAAAATTCTAACCATCAGAATGCTAGCCCACATGGCTGCCGCAAAGGGGGTTCTCCATCCACTAACTTTTTCCGGTCGATGGTCTGATCAACTAAAATTTTCTGATCGGCAGTTGGAACAACTATTCATCGAAAGGGTAGTCTACCAAACTTTTCCAATGTGTTCTTTACTTAGGCAAATTATCGCAAATTTTCCTTTTTCTTCTTCTTCGCGTCGGCTGCTTCATCGCCTAATTCTCTTTCGTTTGTCGCCGCTGTAGTGATCCCGGATGTTCACTGAACACCCTAGCATCAACAACTGGAAGTACTAGCATCAGTGGAATATTTCATTCCGCAGCCGTAACGGCGACTCATCATCTTTGATCCTTTTCCAATCGGAGGCCGAAACACATCGACATCGGGAACCTGTATGCGTTGGAGGATTAGTGCATTGTTCATTTTTTGATGCTTGATGATCTTGTTCCTTAGAATTTTTTTGAATTTTCTTCATCCATCGGCAATCAGAACCCCTAGAAGCTGTGGGATCGACGCTCGGATGCATTCCTCATTGGATGGTCAGTCCTCACGATCTCCGCAACAGTGGATGTTCGACCAACAAATTTTTACTTGACGTAGCTCATCGGCAACGGAATCACCTAATCATCGGCAATGTCATCAACTAACCATTGCTAATGGCCGATGATTCTATGTCTTAGAAAAAATTTCGAAACCTTTCTCTTTAGTCTTCCTCTTCCTTCCGCTGATTCCGTCGGCTCCATCTCCCTTATCCTTCGCAGATCAAAGCAACTGCTTGTCGCCGCTACTGTTCACTAAACACTGCGACATCGACGAGTGGAGAGACTCCTGCATCGACGGGATAGTTGTCAAGGCTCCCGCAATGGCGGGTGCTAAATCAACTAAAGTTCCGCCAGCGATTCCAACACTTAAAACAAAATTTCGAAACTTCTTCTTCTGTTGGTGGTCAAATCCACTAAGCGCTATGTGTCGGCATTTTAGTCCACATGACAGCTGCAACGACGGGTTGACAAACAACTAAATTATTCTGTGGTGTCCGTCGCCGCATCGGTGGTTTCGTCATCTAAATTTCGTCGACGATTTTATGACTTAAAAGAATTTTCAGAACTTTTTTCTTTTCTCTTTCTTCCGCCACGTAGGTTGTCAAAACGACTAGCAACTGTTGCATCGAATGGTTAGTTCCCTAGTCACCCGCAACGGCGGCGATACATTCAACTAATTCCTTATGTTGTTCATCGGCAATGAATACCACTAACATGATCTGATGGCCGACGAAGTCAACACTTAGAAAAATTTCAGAATTTCTGCGCCATCAGCGGTCGGAGGCTCTACCCATCGAAAGCACGGTGGTCTAGCCATCCGCAACGACGACGCTCAATTAGCTAAGCATCGGTGATCCATCTGTACAGGTGTTTCGATGTGCTGACGGCCAAAACACTTAGAAATTTTTCCTCCGCAGTCTTCCACCGCATCGGCCCTCGGATCAACTATCCGTCAGGTGGCCTTCCCACTAAGTGCTCCGATGGGCCGATAGTTCTGGCACTTAAAAAATTTTGTGAATTTTCTTGTCTTCAATTTTCTGATTGTTGCTGGGCAGAAGGAAACTTACCTCTGTTATCTGATCTGTCATGGCCCATTCAGGCCCATGCTGCAACCAGAGCTCTGATACCATACTGTAACGTCCCCGACCCTCTGACCGGAAAGAGGATGCTACTAACACCCAACATACGGGCAAACAACCCCATGAAGTTGAATAGGCATATAATGCTGAAATAAAAAAAAATTAAACATAATACATACTAAGATGCATAACCCTTCATATACATAGTGGAAGCAAACAAACATTCATTCAAGCATGCCACATGTTCATCATATTCATTGATCAGTAAATATAATTACAGAGGTAAAATGGACATGAATACTCATCTGATAAGAACTCGTCCCGCAACCAGCTATGTCGCTGCAACGTTCCACCCAACCATAGGCCATCGTGCTCATCAATCTCTCATCAACACTACCACCCTTGAGTTGGGCATGATTCCTCAAGGAATAAGGGTCAAGCAGGCTTACACATAGCCAAGGTACACCAATCAGCCAAGCCCACATAGTAGGGTTTGCCAGGCTATCAAGGAGCTAGGAAAGGCTAAATGCTAATATGGTGACCTCAAACACCAATTTTCTCAAGCAAACCCAGCCTCTAATCCTACTCTCAACAGTCCAAATACCAACCACTACATGCCACAGTAAAACAAACAGCTCACAGCTCTGTGAGGAAGATGAAGACCATAGGTGACAACCCCAAACAAAAGGGTGAACACAGCTCTAGTCCACAAGACAACTCAGAGTTGTTCTTAGCCCTGGCGTGGCCAAAACAACTCAGAAGCAACCCCAAAAAGGTTCTTGTATACACAGCAACCCAACCCAGGGTAAATCGACAGTCCCAACTTCACAATGAAACGATGGCAACAATCTACAGTCCGCAATGGACAAGGAACCAAACTCCCAGCAAGGACAGGGGAAACATAGACCCACAGCAAAAACCCAAAAGGATGTTTGCACATGCAGCAACCCAACTAGGGATAGATCAACAGCTCAATCCCATAAAGAAACAACGAGAAAAACACGCAGTCTTCAAATGGGGAAGGAGCCAATTCTCTATCTGCGCGTGAGGGAAAAAGACACAGCCAAAGCAAAACTATGAATGAAAAACACAGAAGGAACCCACAACACACAAATCTCACTACAATTGTTGGGAAAACTTACACAGACCGGGAATGGAAAATACCAGACTTCCAAACTCTGCGTGAGAGACGAAACGCAACCCCAGAACTATGGATGCAATTACAAACACAATTTCAACGATGGGAAGAACAGAACATTAAGAAATCTGCCAATGGTGGAAAAAGACACCCTCTATGCATGATCAGAGGAGAGAAAACAATCCACCAGCGCTCGAATTCGTGAGGCAGAGGAGAACCAACATCCCCGTAGGCCAACAATCTGTGCGGAAAAAGGGAAGGGGAACCCAAACAAAGGGACGTGGAACCTTTTATCTCAACCTGCGTGAGAGGAGATGAACAGACTCGCGATCAACCTAGTGGGCACACCATCCGCTACCCGGAAGGCACGTCGTGGAGAGTCGGTGCCAGGCGTGAGCATGGTGGTGGTTTTCCCTACCAGCAAGTAGATGCCCCCAACTAACAATAGAACAACATGGTGGTGACACATGGCTAACTCCCAATGGCCCCCATGGGTTAGACAATCCCCCCCTTACCCTTGGGAATCATGCCCTTTTCATTTAACGTTGCACCGGCGTAGCTGGCTGTAGGTTTAATTAAATTGATGTGTGTATTTACATGATGCCAAAGCTATAATGTGTCGGATAGCACAATACCCATCGGCAACAATCCCTATTGTCGAAACATAACATAGTCGAATCGATGGTGGGGATTTTGCCTTTAGCTCCTCACCATGATTAATTACAAAATATACATCATGTACCCTTTAATGTAAACGGGGTCAAAACCGAGGTATTACACCCTGCAGTAGTCTAATCAAGACTGTTGTAGCGGCTTTGACGTACCCTTGCATATCCATGTTCAACGATAACATTCCAACAAATATATTGGTGATCCATCCATTCATTTATCTGAACATATCCATGCTTATCATGCATTGGCATAACATGCATAATCCATCTCCTTTAAAGCATCTCATTCGCTAGTTGGGACACAATTTGAATTTTGAAATTTTCGCTCCATGATCGGACTTTTTGTCACGTCCCCACTGCTCATCCCGACAACGGAGAGGACACGACTAAGCTGTTGTTGTCATACAAGAAATCTAGCCCCATGAACATAAACATAAAATGCATTGAATTAAAACATACACAGATGCATAACAAATGTAACTATACAATGGAAGCAAATCATCCATTCAAACATTCAACATGTTCATAATTCATAAATCAAGCAAATGCAATTGCAGAGGTAAATACACAAGAGAAATACAAGTGGATACTTATCTTGTAATGGAGCTGGCCCGCAACTCACTATGTCTTTGCAACGTCCCACCCAACCATAGGCCAGTGTGCTCATCAATCTCTCAGCATCACTGCCACCCCCAAGCTGGGTATGATTTCCACAAGGAACTAGGGAGTAACATGCTTACACATAGAAGGACCATACATCCCTAGTCAAGCCAGTACACAGTTGGGTTTCAGATTCTGTCCAACCAAGCCAATGAACAACTGGGTTCCACAGTTATTAAGGAAACAACCCAACAACATAGGGGATCCTTAGATTTACTCCGCCAAGCCATACTTTACATCAAATACACAGTCAACCAATTAATCAAACACAACTACACACAACTATTGGGTATGAACAAAACGTTTTAGGGAACCACAAACATGAATGGAAGACATGAAGAAAATTAACCCAAGTCAACAAATCGTTTTAGGAAACATTTAATGGTTCCACAGAGGCAAAAATGACCTCTACAAATCCCCATCTCATGGATTTGAATTCTAAAAACTTCTGTTGGCTTCATGTGGGAAAAACAACCACTTCTAACCCCAAAATGTAGATCTATCTTCCTAGGCATTTAGCAACATAAAAAATGACTTCCCATCCATGGGGAAAAATGGGAAACCATAGAAAAACATGGGGGAAGATCCCAGCTTGCTCATAGGGGCAAGAACGACCTCAATAAACACCCAAAATTTGAGAGTTTCTTCTACCATTCGCTATGCAATAAAAAACGGGTTTTTCCCCAGCTGGGTAATAAGGAATCAACAACAAAAAATTTCAGGGAAGAGCCCAGCCACTAAGCATTGCCAAAACGACCTCCCATCCATGGGAAAAATGAAGAAAATTGCAAAAACGTGAGGGAGAATGCCCCTATCTATCTCCAGTTGCATGAGGAAGCAAACCCATGGGTGAATGATGGCTTGGGAATGCCTTTCCAAGCATTTACTTGCCCAAGAAGCCAAAAAAACGTTTTCCAAACATCGTTGGCTTCCCAAATTCGAATTTGACATCCATACCTTTCCCATCCCAAGGAAATAACTTCTTCAACCACTTATAGATGATTAAACACAAAAGGACAAAATGGGTAGTTGACAACTTATGGGTTTTCCCTCCATGGCATTTGGATTTTCCCCATTGGCTCAAGGGTTTGATTATTTCCCCCTCCCTGTTCCTTGTGAAATCATGCCCCCATCTCTTTAACGTTGTGGTGCATAGCTAGTTGTGGTATTTTTATTAATTTGAATTTTTACATGATGTCTCAAGCATATTATGCCTGGCTAGCACATAAATCATCGGCATCGATTTTAATCACCGAAACATAAAACACTAAATCCATGGTGGGGCCTTTGCCTTGAGCTCCACACCACGATTTAATACTATATTTACATCATATACAATTTAATACCATGGGGTCAAAACTGAGGTGTTACACTTTTAATCGCCCCTCTGGGCTATCCCCTTTTCATTTGGTTTTTTTTCACTCTACCAATGCAGACATCAAGCTTCCAAGTCGGGTGGTTGCAGAAATTTAGTCCCACACTTGTTTGTTTGGACCAAAATTATTATTACAATATCTTTGAGTTTCTTCCTAAGAGAGCGAGGGATAGATTGAGGCTCATTGCTAATAGAAATCAAGATTGATCAAGTATGTTCAGTTGTATATCTGCAATCTGCTCGAAAGTATATCTGCAATCTGTGATTCCATAAAGACAATAAGATAAAGATGGGAATTTGCAAGTTTTGTGGAGAGATGTCATGAAGAGGATTTCTAGGCCCAAATGACTCTTAACTAAGGAATATGTTATAAACGACTAATCTATTAAGAAACAAGATTCTTTTTAAGGATTACTTTTATAAATAAACAATTCTTATATGAAGCAAATGTAAGTGAAAATCTAACTTATAAACAAGTAAAAACTTAATGAAAGAAGCAAGTAGAAAACTTAATAAAGAAAACTTAGTAAGGAAACAAGTAGAAAACTTAATAAAGAAAATTTGATTAAGAAAGCAAGTAGAAAACTTAATAAGGAATCTCCTCTAAACACAAAGATATAAACAAAGGTAAATTAGATTGGAGATATACTTATCAAATGTTATAACAGTAATAAGTGAGAAGATCAGAAACCAAAGAAATAGAACAGAGCTTAATTCAAAGCATACTAAGGTGAGAAGAGGTGAACGGTAAGGATGGAACCTTGATAAATACTTTGAATAATCTAATCTAAGGTTCCAATGGTAAATATAACCATTATCTATTTACCAAAACAAAACATAATTCAAAAGCCAAAGAAACATAACTTTAAACAAGCTTAAAACAAAATGGGAATATCAAAGGCTGAATGAAAGACTGGATAATAGACTGAATGGATGGTCTGAATGAAAGGTTGAACAGGCGATCTGAATGACAATTTGTGTACAGTAAACAGTGAAAAGTGGCCTAAATGATCTAATTATCAGCTAATTTTGTACATATGGAAACAAGATGCACAAAGGGCAGTAAATAAACTTGTTCAGTAATCAAACTAATCAATGAAAGACTTATGCTAATTCATGCTTGTAAAGAAACTATTGTCTATAAAACAAACTAAGATATAACCAAAATAAATTCATAACAAAACATAAATAAGCAAAGCTAAGCTTACTATAAATTGATTCTAGGATATAAAGCAATTCAGATCTATGTGACTATCGATATAAAATTGAACAACAAACTGCAAAACAACTAGAAATGAAACTAACTATTCACGCAACTGGTTATGTAATGTTGGAAATGAAACTATATCGATTGCAAAGCAGCACTCACAATAAAACACATGCTACAGGAAATAATGAAATAAGTGATTACAGGAAACTCAATTACATAAACAAACTGGAAATGAAACTATGCTAACTATAAGAAAGGAATGACGAAAATATACATGGAAATGGAGACTACTGGTTGTTGAGGGGCCCTTTAAGCAATTAGGATTGTGTTTCAACCACTCACAGAGACAGGAGCATAGATGAACAACATAAATATCATTTATATTAAAATTCAGAACAATATTACAGAGTTTCTCTTCTAACGTCGACTGATTAACATGCTAGCTAACTATGCTCTCGCTTGGAGGCAGGTATATATAGCATTTACAAGGATGAGCAGGTTGACCCTTTCATTGGTCAGCCGATCCTAAAATAATCAACGATTATTACAAAAAACCAATCATGTGCCAACACATAGTCATTCTCCTGCTCTTTCGCGCTGCAGTTCTACTCACGTGGGCTCCGACATATTGTTTCTTGCTGACATGGGGCATGAGTCGTGGTGTCGAACAAAGAAGGTAGGATGGCGAGCCTTCTAGAGCGAGGATCATCCAGTCATTAGGCACGTGGGAAATGGAGCAACTGAAAACCGTTCTATACTTTAACATCCGAGAATATGCCAACGAACAATGCACGGTTTGATCAGCGAGTTGAACGGTGAGTTGGATGTGATCTACGCATATCTAGCATGGGTGCGTGTCCAATATCAGCTTGCGCAAATATTATAACCTGAAAAACAATTTCATATATCAAAAAAATTCCCAAATATGATTGAATTGATTAATAAAATCATGAAATAATAAGAATAAACTAGAATTTGCATAAATCCCAAATGTATTCGTACCTGAGGCTGAATGATAAGATGTATGACAAGAATATGTCAAAAAGGTGACAAAATACATGTCAAAAGAGTAATTTATCATTCGAAAATAGTAACAAAACTGAGATAAACATTCCCTTAAACTAGAGAGATGCTAGGTCCCACTGAGCAAAACAAAGATGAGACAGGAAGAAGGTTGAGCTGCGTTAGCAGCTGCCTTCGACTTAGTAGATGAAACATGGGATTTAAACTTCAATTTATTGGCCTGAGATTTTAAAACAACACGCCTCTCCTGTCGAGAGTTATATAATGAATTAATAGCCTTGTTGAGGTCTTCAATAGCCCTAATTTGTAGATGAAAATCTTTATTCTCTTCTTGAAGGTCCATGATTAACATGACGTACTCTTCATTTCGACGCACTGACTATGCCAATTCTTGAGTTGATTGGGCTACTGTTGGCTGATTAGGAGTGAATGGTTCTGTAGGTTGCTTGGGGTCTGGAGGCGGACTCAATTCCCTGGATGGTATCTCATGCCCTGACCAGGTGTAGGGACAGTCTCACGGAGGGCAACATCTTTGAGAAATTCGGCTGAGACAGTAGCCAATGTGAACAGGGGTGAGTTTGGGTCAGGTCTATCTTCCTCAACAATGTTGTTTGGATGGTCAGTCTGAATATCGAGCTGAACCGTGGTCTAGACGATGGGTTGAACAATGGACTGGGCAAACTTCGCCTTCTGATCCCTGGTATGAATTCGTGGAAAAAGTAAAAACTCTGCAGACACAGGATTGACAGGGGTAGAATGGGAAGATGGACTGGCCTCTGATGTATCTTCATTGATGTGCATGATGTTGGGGCTTTTATTCTTTGCGGATGGGGTTTGACTGGATTTACGATTATGGAGATGCCTAGGGCGTTTTCGAATATTGAGGTGAGGGTTTAGGACTTTGAACATAAAAGTATCCCAAGTTTGATTCCTCATTTTGAGTTGATCCAAGATCAGGAGCTTGATCAAGCTATGGTGATACAAACTGCCCCTAGGATTAATGGTATTCTTCCTAACTTTGCCTGACATTTTCTCCAAGCTCTTTAGGAAATAAAATGGAAAATTAAGAAACTGTCGATTAACAAAATGCGCCAATAAATGAATATGGCAAGCTTTGAATACAGTGAACTTACCCTCACAGGTGATAAGGCATATGATGACGAACAAAGGGTTAAGGTATTTGGGCTTAATCCATTCTTGACGGAATCCTTTGACACCTGCAACATGCTGGTACTATGACTTGAGAGCGAAGTTGTGGGATGACCGAGGGAGAAACCAGTGTTTGTGCTAGGAGTGCCTTCTCTTGGGAGCTTAGTCGCGATGAAAATAGTCTCCTTGGTTACCTTGAAAATGAGATGACCAACCTTGGCCAACTTACCATCAAAACCCATTGCAAAAAGCAGTGAAATTTCTTCATCATACCCCCGTAATAAGTGAAGAAATGGGTTCCACCCAGCCCGGAAGAAAATCTCCCTACATTCTCGAAACTCTGGCATCTGGAACAGATCCTGATCATTTTTGGGCTCAAGATGGTTCGAAATTGTTTAGATAGAGGCAAGGATGCAAGGATTGCAGAGGGTACATGAAGATGGTGACTAAAACAACTCTGTAGGGACAACGGTAAGTGAGGGTGACAGAATGGAAATAAAATAGCAAGAAGGTGAGTTTAAAACGTGCTCCATACGATCGATTGAACGATCGCAGCAGACACTTGCCACGTTTAGATGATCGTGCCATCATGGAGAATCTTGAATCGTGTGCCGTCAAAGGACGCATGCGTTAATGAGTTTGTAAGGTTTTGATCAGTTCAACCAAGTCCAAAGTAAAACTTTGGACAGGTTGAACATATTAATCAATACGATTTCATAAACCACATTCACAACCATAATAACTTGAATTAACATGACGACTGATCACTTGATGGTTTACGCGTGGAATTAGATAAGAGGATAAGTGTGATGGTAGTCTAATGATGACTGGAAAGATTCTAAGGTCATATAACATCTATATCGTATCATGTCAAAATCGTACAAAATCAAAGGTCAAAATTAGTCTTAATAAAGTCATAATTCTCTTATAAGCATGTATATGTGACTTGATAATTATGGGTATAGCTTAGCTAACTTAACTTTTTTTCCCAAAAACAGAATTAAACTAACACCATAACACACTTAACCATTAGTGCTATAATATCACAGTTTTTCTTCAAATCATCATTTGACATTCCATTCGGACCAACATTCGACCCTTCATATGGTCCTGCATAAGATCCTTCATATGGATTTTCTAAAAAAAATATGCTTCACTAGATCGAGTTGCTGCTAATCATGTAGTGAATTCTTTTGTAGGCTGCCAGAACATAAGAGGATCATATGGAACAACTCTATTGAATCTTCTATTGCGTTCTTCCTTATTCATCCAAGATTAGGACTAGGTCCTGCTACTTGCACCATCTTGAAAACACTTATCATTTGTCAGAGATAAATAAACCTTTTATGAATAGTCAAAAAAATAAAGACAGTATAATCTTCCTGCCACAAACCAAAAATATGGCGGGTCCTCAAGCCATGCGAGAAAAACTAAGTAATTGAAAAATAGTTTAATATAGAGTTCTATCATGCTGGTATTATTTTGCAAGAAAAAGAAAGACTAACGAATAAATGGAAATGATTCAGATATGTACATTCATCAGAAAAATAACAGTTCTTAGGAAAACCAAATGAATAATGATAGTAGAACTCGAAAAATGCCATAGGAAAAGCTAGTCATCCATGCCTCATTGTAAGGATTTCTTGTCATCTTAAGAATATTTTGAGTTTACCCTGTAGATTTTGTGACATTTTATAGATATGGGTCCTATTTCTAGGATAATCATATCCTAGGTATTGGTTGAATTAGATGGCCGAGTCCAAGCCCAACTTATAGCCATTCTCTCATAACATCACAAACAATTGGCCTATATATATATATATATATATATATATATATATATATATGTTACCATATTTGACGAACCATGTGTATAGTGGTGCATTAACCAGATCTCTTTTACCCTATATTTCCCCGCTGCCAGCAGGCCTGTTCAGTACCCTGGCGGGTTTTCCTCGTATAATGTTTTTAAATATATGGAAGTTGATTGGTACTAGAGCGTGTTAAGCCTACTAAACACATAATTCAACTTTCTAGATTAAACCTTATAAGTAACTTTTATAATGGCCAAAACCGTAGGTCATGTCAAAAGAGAATAACTTAAAGTTGTCCCTTGACCTCTCAGTCTATCTCCTTACTCTTACTCTTGGGTTACCACAAAAATGCTTAAGAGACAAGTTTTGATAATAAGTATAGGATGAACTAGTAGTCCATAGGTGTAAGATGAGAATCTGAAGAACATGATGATTAAAGTAGGTCTTTCAAGCAACTATTCCAATAAATCAGAAATGTATATGTCTGAATCAAAATACCATATATAAAATCATAATGAATTGTAGAGAAAATGATATACAGAGAATTTTTTAATTTTCAGTATAAACTTTCAATTTTCGGAAGTACCCAAAAAGAGTTAAGATACATTATGAATCTTTTAGTGCACTTCCCTTTTCAGATAATACCTCATGAGCTGCTTATAGAGATAAAGTATTTGTAATCAACTGCAAAATCACTTGTTAGATGATTCATATTTATTCATAACAAAAGCATCTATACAATTCATAAAAATGAGAAAAAGGAAAAGAGTCTCCCTGTTTTAATTGACAAGACTGCAATAGGTGATCATGGGAATGAATCCTCTATACAAATGCAGTTAATTTGTTAGAAATTACTCTTATTTATTCGGGTGAACACAAACATATTTACATATATACAAGTAATGACAACCCATAATAACTTTAAGGATCATGAGGAGGAGGACTAATTTCCTTTTCAACCAATTCCATCTCCTTCTGCTACAAGACATTTTGTACGAAATCCTGTTTAGATATTGGTTGGTGTTAAAATCTAAGTCTATGTCCATTTACTACAAAGGAAATTTGTGAACCATCAATTGTCTTAATTTCTACTGACTCATTATCGAACGCTGTAACTACTTCATTTGGGCCCATCCAACGGGTAGTAATTTTCCTTTAAAAATTTTGTACCTTGATTCGAATAGTAATGCCCAATCCCCAGTATTAAATTGTTTTTGCTTAATAAATTTATCATGCCATTTCTTTCGTTGATTCAATATTAACATTGTTCTTTGGAGTGCATCCTGTCTAATTTCATCTAACTCATTAATTTGTAAAACTCATTGTTTCTGTGCCTCATCCAAATCCATACCTAACTGTGCAGCCATGCGAAAGGTCTTAACTTGGAACTCTATAGGTAAAAGGACTTGCTTGCCATATAATAGCTCATAAGGGGTATGCCCAGTAGTGTTTCTCCATGTTATCCTATAGGCTCACGAGGCCTCTGGGAGTCTATCTGCCCAATCCTTATGATGTAGCTGAATAGTTTTAGTTAAGATAGCTTCCAATACCTTATTGGTTGATTCTACCTGGCCATTAGCTTATGGATGGTAAGGTGAGGATTTACAATGTCGTATACTATATTTCGTGGTGAGCTCTTTCATTAATTTAGAGGTGAATTGCGAGCCTTGGTTAGTGACGATTTATCTTGGCACCCCAAATCGAGTGAATATTTCTTCATATATAAATTCTACCACATATTTCTTCGTGGCCCTAAACAAAGCTTTAGATTCTACCCATTTGGTAACGTAGTCTATGCAAACTAGGATATATTTCTTCTTACGGGACATGGGAGAAATTGGTCCTACAAAATCAAGAGCCCACTTCTCAAAAGGTTCAATCGTGACTTGAGGCTGTAAAGGCATCTCATCAGATGACGTAGGTCTACCCATTCTTTGGCAACTATCACATCCTTTAACATATCTGGCAGCATCCTTAAAAATGATTGTCCATTAATAACCAGAATGCAATACTTTGTATGTCGTCCATTTGTCAGAAAAGTGTCCCCCACCTGGCCCATCATGCCATGCATGGAGGATTTCTGTCAACTCGTCCTCTCGTACACATCGTCGGATAATAAGATCTGGATCGGTGCGAAAGAGGTCATTATCAACCCGGGAATATTTAGAGCTCTGGACTATAATGCGACATTTCTCATGTGGGGACAGGTGGTTTGGTAATTTCCTAGTTGCTAAATAATTGGCAATGTCTGCAAACCAAGGGGTTTGAATAGACACAACAAATAAATGTTTGTCAGGTAAAGTATCGTCAACAGGTTTAGCACCATCATCATGTTGAATACAAGAGAGGAAATATGCTACCAAATTTTCTCTACTAGGTCGATCGACGACAGTGATATTAAATTCTTGTAATAGAAGAAGCCACCCGGTCACTCTACCATTGGTAATTAGCTTATTCATAAAAAATCTAATGACATAATGGTTCGTATGCACGAAAACTTCATATCCTGTAATATAATGACGAAATTTATTAATGGAATAGACTACCGCTAAGAATTATTTTTCAATGACAGTGTAATTCAATTCAATGTGAGCTATGTTCTTGCTAACAAAGTAAAAGGCATAATATGCGTGGCCCTCTTTTTGGCCTAGGAATCCTCCTATGGCCGTATTAGAAGCATAAGTGGGTATATGAAAAGAAAGAGACCCCTAAGTATTGGTGCCACTGATAATTTAGCTTTTAAGACTTCAAAGGCACTTTGACAAGATTCAGTCCATTGGAATTCTACATCCTTTCTAAGCAGCTTAAACATTGGTGCAACTATTTCAATGAAATTTTCAATAAAACAACGATAATAGCCTACATGGGCAAGAAAGATCCTTGCCTCTTTTTGAGTTTTCGGAGAGGGAAGACCAACAATTACTTCTATTTTAGCAGGTTCTACCTTGATTCCTTGGGAAGAAACATGATGCCCCAAGACTATACCTTCTATTAATAACATTTCACATTTTTTGTGACTAAGGGCTAGGTTTGTTTCTTGACATCGAATCAAGACCTTCTCTAGGTTATCAAGGGCCTCTTGAAAGGTATTACCATAGGCTGTAAAATCATCCATGTACACCTTTACACAGTCATGTATAAGATCAACAAAAGTCCCTAAGATTGCTCATTCAAAAGTGGCAGGTGTGTTACATAAGCCAAATGGAAAAACTCTATAGGCGTATCTTCCCCAAGGGCATGTAAAAGTGGTCTTATCCTGATCCTCAAGTGTTATTAAATTTTGATTGTATCCACTATACCCGTCAAGAAAGGAAAAATATTGCTTACCAGATAGAGTATCTAGCACTTGATCAATAAAGGGTAAATGGAAGTAGTCTTTAAGAGTGGCCTTATTCAACTCTCTAAAATCAACACAAATATGCCATTTCCTTGTGACTACCACTAGAGGAGACACCCATTTACTGTCGGAAATAAGATAGATGAAACCAGCATTGAGAAGTTTTTGTAACTCCCCTTTCACTATATCTTTCAAAGCAGGGTTCATCCTCCTCTGAGGTTTCCTTATAGGGGATATACTGGCATCCATGTAAATGTGGTGAATACAAGTGTCAGGTTGTATACCTTTCATGTAAGTGTATTTCCATGCAAATGCTCCTGATTGGCTTTTAAGGACCTTAAGCAATTGTTCTTGTTGACTCTCGGTTAACCCTGCATTTATGTGTAAAAATTTTCCAGGGCTAACCTCACAAGGCATGGTATAAGACCCCATATGCTCTTTAATTACAAATACATATGGTGTATTCGTGAATGTTGAGAGGGCCATATTTTCCTGAAACTCATCTCCAAAAATTTGATCAAGTTTAGCAAAAGACTGAGGAAAATCTATACAAGTTGATGAACAGACAAATTGGTTTAACGCATTCTCAGTAGTATGCTCCTAAATTGTCCATGAGTAGTCACTAGGAAAGAAGAGATATTCAATATTTTCATCCCCAAAGGGGCAATCTAACCACCACAAGGTTTCAGTTACTGGTTGTGCTAGGGGTATAAAGCCAGTTTTTGTGTGGATAACCCATTAGAAATGGTCATTTCCCCGTCCCTACATCCTATGAATGCGTTGGCGGTAGCCAACCATGGTCTTCCTAGTATAATAGGATTCCCTTTATAAGGGTCCTTTGATTCTACTACCATGAAATCAATAGGATATTCCCATGAGGCTACTGATACAACAATGTCATCTAGAACTCCAACAGGTTTTACTGTAGTACAGTCTGCTAGTTGCAGAATTGAGAGGGTTGGTCGGAGAAATTTTCCCAAATGTAAAGCTTCTAAGACTGCAGTGGTCATCATATTAATGGCAGATCCTAAATCAATAAGCGTATTATCTATGGCAGTAATAGTTACAATAACAATTACTACTGGGGCCCCTATATTTGTATATTTTGCAATCCGAGACTGGTTTGTCATACACTCGGACATCTCTCCTACAACATGAATTGTGAGGGGGTCTTTTTGTTTCTTTCCTAGGCATTTAATACATAGTTCCTTTATTACCTTGTTGTAAATTGGTATATCCTTAATAGGTTGTAATAGAGGAATTTTAACACATATATTCTTTAGTTCATTCAAAATATCGTACTCAGGATGGACTACAGTTTTTTCTATTGCTAATCATTCCGGAAATGGAGGAATCCTTTGTTCCTAAATGGGTTCTTGCTACGGATGGGTGTGCATTGAAATATTTGGCACATCTTGCAAAATAGTATCAGTCATGAATTTATTAGGGTCTTCTACTTCTTCATTTTCCTCACAAATGATGACTGATGACTTGGGTTTGTCATTCACAACTCTTCCATATCGTAATTGTATCTCATGTACAGGTACAGTCGAAATAACGTAGGATGGAAGAGTTTGCAACTCAATGTTATTAAGAGATTGAGTTGACTTATTATTTGGATTAGGTATCGGTTGTGTAGGTAATAATGTAGGTCGTGGAGGGTTTGTATTTTGGAAGTGATGAGGTTGTTGTGTAATAAGAGGGACGAGAGGCACAAATCCTGGTAAAAATGGCTGGTATTGGCTGAATGTTCAGGATAAGGATGAGTAGAGACAGGTGGTGACTGGGGGTAGGACTGTCCCCTCCACTCCTGTGGCCAATACTGTTGCTTAGTAAATTGAGGAGGAGGAGGATACTAGGGTGGCCAATGCTGCCAACTCGTAGAGTTCCACTATTAAGGTGGTTGGTAGGGTTCGTAATAAGGTGGGGGTTATCGTGACAAATTTTGATATGGTGGGGGTCCCTTGGTTGCCAAGGAGGCCTCCTTAAGGTTTCATCAACGTCCCCACTTTGATATATGTCTTGTAACCCTGGTAAGGATGGGCAATCATATGTTGGATGCTCCTCCGTATAGATATGACATACGAAGATGTTATTTAATGGGCACTCCCATTGGGGATGTTTAGTTCTGCATCTTGGATAGAAGATGCTCATCGCTAGACGTTCCTCTTCTTATCTTTTCTTAGCTTGTAACGCATCTAGTTGGGAACCTATTGCTCCTAAAATATCTGTTTTGAAATTTTCCAATAGGTTTCCTAACTCTATCCTTGTGACTCTTCCTGATCTGGGAGTATTTCCTTTTAGATTCCTATTATAAGGTTCTTGAAGATTCCTCCCAACTTTCCCCCTACTTCTAGAGTAATTTCTACACATCTCCCCAATTTGTGTGAAAGATTTGTGGGAGACATCGCTAGATGCCATGAGATTAAGGCTTTCTACCAGGTCTTCTGAGATTCCCTCAAGGAAGAGTGCTCATACTACATCTTCTCGAAGATCATTATGTTTAGATTTATGTAGTGTATAAATAAATCTTTCGAGATAGTCTTCCAAGCTCTCGTCTTCGAGTTGTTGTATCTTAAAAATATCGTTTCGAGAATCTCTGGGTTTGTAATACTCTTGATAATTCCGCAATAATGTAGTTGTCATATCTTCCCAAGTCCTAATACTATATTCTACTAATCCCATGAACCATCTCAAAGCGGAGTCTTTTAGTGTAGTAGGAAAAAGTTTTAATTTGTGTGCATCTTATAGATAGTTATAACTTCTACAGAGGATTTCAAACTCAAACAAAAAAGTGTATGTGTCTTCATTACTTTTTCCGTAAAAGAATATAAGGAGGAAGGAGGGATGTTCTTCATATTTACATCTTGTGCAGTGTCTAAAATAGGGAACCCGAAGGTAGTCTCAGTTTGATTTTCTCCTTCTCCTTCATCATTTCTAGCCTAATCATGATCTTCATTCCCTCCCCATCTCTCCAAGTAGGTTTGATTCCTAAAGAGTGTATACCTAGGAGGCTCCTTTCGAGGTGATAATGGGTCATCCCAACGTTCTTTTTTGGGGGAGATCTTCCTTCGATCAACCGTACTCTTATTAGGTCCTATAGGGATGGTAGGCACTACTGTGGAGGTTTCAATTTGTGAAATAACTGTATCTGTTGAGTTTCCAAAGAGAGCTTGTACATGGGCAGGATCAATGAAATTAACAAAGTTAAGATCCTCTACTAACACGAAAGTTGTAAGGTTTGGTTTCTGCGCTAGTGGAGAATTGAGGATTTCCAATGGCTGACCCTCCTGGACTTCTTCAGAAATGGGGTCCTTAGGATTTCCCGCCAGGATTTCTTCGTCGTCTATGGTTTCTCCTATAAAGTCCTTATGTTGGAGACATTTACCCACCATGCACACTTAATTTGGTCAATTTGGCCTTGTTAAACCACTATCCTAAGTTTTATTGACTTAATTGGCATAAGAGGAGCACTATATGACATCAACATGAGCACACCCACGCCTACCTTCAGTCAAGGAGGCTAACTAAACATTCTCCTTCATTTGGGGAGGCTAACTGGAGCACTCCGGGAGTGATGTGAGTGTCATAAATGCACCTAATTGCTAATTGATGGCTGCAATTAGTTAAGCTGAGTGATCAAGGTGCCTCCATTAATTATATTGATTATTTTATTAATATTTAATGAACTGGAGTCAATAGGGGCACCTCCAACCACCTCTGATGGCCAGTTTGACTTCAGTTAACCTCATCGGGGTTCATTGGAGTTAATGATGCGCTACCACTTGTTGGTTGACATGCAGTGACATGTGTCTGAGCTACTTTCTGTTAGACTCAGTCATTCATTGCACTCCGACTTCAGTTAGGACTCAGTTGAGTCAATCGACACTTGATCAGTTGTTTAACTAGTGTGTTTATTGTGGCTTACAGTCAGTTAAGCTACACCCATTCATTCAATTCGAATGACCTCCTTGGGAATTTGAATTGTCTTGGAATTCATGCATCTTGCATGATCATTGTATTGTATTATTCATTATTTATTGATTATACAGAGCTGCTACTTCCATTGCATCACCATTTTGCCAATTTTATGCATATCTATCTGTATTCTTTATGAGACTGTGTTTTCCGTTCCTAAACCACTATGACAAATTAATATGGTATCAGAGCTCACAGTGGGACGAAGCTCAGATCTCTCAAAAACATGTTTTTTGACAGATCTTGCATGAAAAATTGAGCAAAAGCTCAAAATTTTAGTGTTGCACCAGAAGCCAAGGCTTACCACTTAATACCCCAAGTAAAGGAATTGTTGATCAAGCTTGCTTGATCAATTATGCTGGGTGTGATGAAAGCCTAAAATGTGCAGGTTTTCCGACCTTACGGTGCCCCTTTTGTTGTGATTTGTAGGTTTTAACAGGTACAACTTCGAATGGACTCATCATTCCCTCTTCTCACCCCATTCACAAGCTATTCAGAATGGAAGTTGAAGATGATTGCGTCTCTAAAGAGACGAGGTTTCTATGAGGTGTCTATTGGAATTGGCAAAGATTCTTATGAGAATGAGAATGACTGGCTAAATGACGGTGATATAGCTTTTGGAGCAATATGTCTGGCCCTTTCTCCTAGCTTGCGCTAACTTATTGGTTCTGTTGAATACCCAAAGGATCTCTGGACAAAATTGGACAAAACCTTTGGAAAGCACAATGAGGATCATAATAGCACTTTGAAGATCACATCCAACACCACAAGAGTTATTTACTCAAAATTCTCGGCCTCTAGTCTCTCTTATGAAGTTGTTCAAGATGAAGAAGAAGCAAAATCTTGTACACAGTCAATTCGAATTGAAGAAAGTCTCCCTGTAGCGACTCCTTCTCCTGATGCTCCAAAAGTTTGTGAGATCTCTGATATCTCATCTCCTCATATGGCTGAAATAGAAGAATACATTCAAGTCTCTGATATTGAAGAAAAGCACTGCTGCACTTCCATGCAAACATTCACCAGTGATTTTCCTTTGAATTTTGTGCAAAATTTGCCAGTAATTGCTTCCGAAAGTGAAGAGAAATTTGATTTTTCTCCCTCTACTATTGCTACTGGTGTGCAAATATGTAATACCTTGGATATTTTGGAAAAAACATCATATTACAAGAGTGATCAATTCACTCCACATGATCTAGATCTTCCAGCAAATTCCTACAAGATTGCATGCACCAAAATTCAGAATTTTGAAGAAAAAGACAACTGTGCATCCACTGTCTCGGTTGACCATAATTTTGGATCTGATATGAACCTTATTGGATCTAATATGATCTTATTTGGATCTAATCTGATATTTCTTGGTTCAAAATTTTAGGTTCATAAACCTTCAGTACTACTTGTAGTTGTTCTCATCAACGGTGTGAAGAAACAAGTACCACAAGTCTCCTTCGAAACTGTTGTTGGGGATTTGATTTCATTTCACAGTTTTGGATCTGTTGTGAGCCTATTTGGATCTGATTTACTTTCTGATCTGATATTTTTTGGTTCAAATTTTAAAATTCAAGAGCTTTCAGTACTACTTGAAGTTGCTCTCACCAATTTCCGTGTGAAAAATCAAGTACCGCAATTCTTCTTCAAATTTGCGGCTGGGGATTTGGTGTTAGTTTCCTCTTATGAGGTTGCTGATATTTTATTTTGTGAATCATTAGATATTTATGAAGCTATATCAGATTATGGAGCTCAAACATTCGCTCTCCACAGTCCCAGGGTTTCTCTACCTTTGGTCACATGCTCGTCTCCTCACAGAACTAGTAAAGAGGAAGACATTCTGCATCCGCTTGGACACTTGCTCCTAAGAGTTGGGGCTGATTTTACCACTCATGGTTTTCTGTTCAAGGCTACAACATATCAGTTTCTTGTGTGTTCCACACATGGTTCGAATCCTCAAGCACTTTTGCTCTCTTATCAGTTGATTTCAGTTGCTCTACATGGGTCCAATTTTCATCCTGCAGTTGTCTATGTTCCTGATTCATTTAAGCACATTCTTCTTTTTCCAAAGAGGAAGATCCTCCAGACATATTCATTTAGTTTGGATTAAGAGGTCCACATGCATAGTCTCAGGATGCTGCTGCATAGAAGAACCAAAAATTTCTTGATTTACTGCTTAGTTTGGGGGGGGTATTTTTCCCATGAGGTTTTTCCCGTTTCCTTGGTTATAATAAGTAGTTACTTTTTGTACAGGGTGACCTATGGCCTTTGTTATCGGGGCCCTAGCATTTCATGCACTTTATGTTTGTACTTCTCCTGAGTATAGCTTAAGGGGGGTGTTGGAGACATTTACCCACCATGCACACTTAATTTGGTCAATTTGGCCTTGTTAAACCACTATCATAAGTTTTATTGACTTAATTGGCATCAGATGAGGACTGTATGACATCAGCATGAGCACACCCACGCCTACCTTCAGTCAAGGAGGCCAACTAAGCCTTCTCCTTCATTTGGGGAGGCTAACTAGAGCACTCTGGGAGTGATCTGAGTGTCATAAATGCACCTAATTGCTAACTGATGGTTACAATCAATTAAGCTGAGTGGTGAAGGTGCCTCCATTCATTATATTGATTATTTTATTAATATTTAATGAACTGGAGTCAACAGGGGTGCCTCCAACCACCTTTGATGGCCAGTTTGACTTCAGTTAACCTCATCGTGGTTCATTGGAGTTAATGATGCGCTACCACTTGTTGGTTGGCATGCAGTGACATGTGTCTAAGCTACTTTTAGTTAGACTCAATCATTCATTGCACTCCGACTTCAGTTAGGACTCAATTGAGTCAATCGGCACTTGATTAGTTGGTTAACTATTGTGTTTACCGTGGCTTACAGTTAGTTAAGGTACACCCATTCATTCAATTTTAATGACCTCATTGGGAATTCGAATTGTCTTGGAATTCATGCATCTCGCATGATCATTGTATTGTATTATTCATTATTCATTGATTATACAGAGCTGCTACTTCCATTGCAGCACCATTTTGCCAATTTTATGCATATCTGCCTGTATTCTTTATGAGACTGTATTTTCAGTTCCTAGACCACTGTGACAAATTAATACCTTAGGTCTCCAAGTAGAACTATTTCCTATGTGGGTTCTCCAATACCTTTCTGCTGAGTTAGTGGTTGGGGTATTTCATCCCCCATAAAGGTTAGTAGGAATTTTAATAAGGTTTTGAGAACTCGTTCCAACATATCTACCCTTAGAATCTTTAGGTCTGTTCATGAAAAACTAAACTAAAGGAAAACCTATGCTACTAGTACTGCTACCGCTGGATTTGGGGGCGTATGTTATAACAGATGCTCAGGTTCTTACCTCTCGTCTTACCGCTCCCCCACCACTAGCCTATTACTAAAATTCATGAGGAAATTCTATCTATTCTACCTTACAGAACAACTCCCTAGCAATGACGCCAAAAATGTTGGTTGTTGTAATGTCTTTAATTAATT
This sequence comes from Pseudotsuga menziesii, assembly GCA_001517045.1. Lineage (NCBI taxonomy): Eukaryota > Viridiplantae > Streptophyta > Pinopsida > Pinales > Pinaceae > Pseudotsuga > Pseudotsuga menziesii. The sequence continues at coordinate 326,065 of LPNX010693046.1, forward strand.
TACCAAATATTCAATTATCAACCGAGGTTGGTAAACTTAGAATTGACACAAAATATATGAGAAGATAGAGGGGTTCCTAGGGTGTCGTGGAAATATTTTAACAAAGAAAAGATCGAAATATCTTCCAAAATGAAAAATCGAGTCAAACTTCTAGAAAGTCAACTATTAAGGTCATTAAACCGGAACAAAGTATTAGACTAGAGCAATATCAACCTATACTACTCTACCCTATAAACAAATACTGGAAAGTAAAGATATAAACAATATTATTCTAAGAAAGTAAACTTCCTATTACTCAACTATTTCACGTCTTAATCTAAGAATTAGAAAGCTTCATAAAGAATTTTAGAAACTAACTATACAAGGCATTATAATATTGGAAACAAGATTGCAACAACTTCATATACTTTACGAACTTCAACAACTAAACTATACATGCAACTCACAAATGTACATAACGGTTAAACTAAACTATCTAGTTCCACTCTCCTTGGGGGTTCTGAGGATATGCATTCATTGTGATTGGAACTGGAGAAGGAGTAGTGTCAAAATGGCTTTCAAAAGAAGTAAAAAAACTGAATGGGATTAAATATAATTTAAGTTCTACAAATATGTGCAAACTAAGGAATGTCCAGTTACAAGTGATGGTAAACATGGTGATTTATTCCATAAGCAAATGACTCATAACTAAAGAAGATTTTATAAACAACTAATCTATTAAGAAACAAAATTCTTTTTAAGGATTACTTTTATAAATAAACAATTCTTATATGAAGCAAATGTAAGGGAAAATCTAACTTATAAACAAGTAAAAACTTAATGAAAGAAGCAAATAGAAAACTTAATAAAGAAAACTTAGTAAGGAAACCAGTAGAAAACTTAATTAATAAAGCAAGTAGAAAACTTAATAAGGAAGCTCCTCTAAACACAAAGTTATACACAAAGGTAAATTAGACTGGAGATATACTTATAAAATGTTATAACAATAATAAGTGAGAAGATCAGAAACCAAAGAAACAGAATAGAGCTTAATTTAAAGCATACTAAGGTAAGAAGAGGTGAACGGTAAGGATGGAACTTGATAAATACTTTGAATAATCTAATCTAAGGTTCCAATGGTAAATATAACCATTATCTAATTACCAAAACAAAACAGAATTCAAAAGCCAAAGAAACAGAACCTTTAAACAAGCTTAAAACAAAATGGGAATATCGAAGGCTGAACAAAAGACTGGATAACAGACTGAATAGATGGTCTGAATGAAAGGCTGAACAGGAGGTCTGAATGACAGTATGTATACAGAAAACAGTGGAAAGTAGCCTAAATGATCTAATTATTAGCTGATTTTGTGCATATGGAAACAAGATGCATAAAGGGCAGTAAATAAACTTATTCAATAATCAAACTAATCAATGAAAAGACTGATGTTAATTCATGCTTATAAAGAAACTACTGTCTATAAAACAAACTAAGATATAACCAAAATAAATTCATAACAAAACAAAAATAATCAGAGCTAAGCTTACTGCAAATTGATTCTAGGATATAAAGCAATTCAGATCTATGTGACTATTGATATAAAATCGAACAACAAACTATAAAATGACTGGAAAGGAAACTAATTATGCATGCAACCGGTTATGTAATGCTGGAAATGAAACTATATTGACTGCAAAACAAGACTCACAATAAAACACATGCTATAGGAAATAATGAAATAAGTGATTACATGAAACTCAATTACATAAATAGACTGGAAATGAAACTATGCTAACTGTAAGAAAGGAATGACGGAAATATACACGGAAATGGAGACTGCTGGTTGTTGAGGGGCCCTCTCAGCAATCAGGGTTGCGCTTCAACCACTCACGGAAACATGAGCATAGATGAACAACAGAGATATGATTTATATTAAAATTCAGAACAATATTACAGAGTTTCTCTCCCAACGTCGAATGATTAACATGCTAGCTAACTATGCTCTAGCTTGGAGGCAGGTATATATAGCGTTTACAAAGATGAGCAGGTTGACCCTTTCAGTGGTCGACCGCTCCTAAAATAATCAACCATTATTACAAACAACCAATCATGTGCCAACACACAGTCATTCTCCTGCTCTTTTGCATGACGGTCCTACTCACGCGAGCTGCGACATATTGTTTCTTGCTGGCATAGGGCATGAGTCGTGGTGTCGAACAGAATAGGTAGGATGGCGATCCTTCTAGAGCGAGGATCGTCTAGTCATCATGCGTGTCGGCAACAAAGCAACTGAAAACCGTTCTATACTTTAACATCCGATAATATGCCAACGAACAATGCGCAGTTTTATCGACAGGATGAACGGTGAGTTGGATGCGATCTACGCATATCTAGCATGGGTGCGTGTTCAATATTAGCTTGTGCAAAGATTATAACCTGAAAACAATTTCATTTATCAAACAAATTCTCAAATATCATCGAATTGGTTAATAAAATCATGAAATAATTAGAATAAACTAGAATTTGTATAAATCCCAAATGTATTCGTACCTGAGGCTGAATGATAAGTTGTATGACAGGAACATGTCAAAAAGGTGACAAAATAGATGTCAAAAGAATAATTTATCATTCGAAAATAGTAACAAAACTGGGATCAACACATGACTTGCCTACTTTCCAAGGCAAATTCTACACTAAAACAGAGTTGTACCAAATATCATATTGGAGATTATATCCAACACAGCTTCTACACGCACCCACAAAGAGACAAACAGGAAGAAGACTTGAAATTGGGATCATATCATTTGTATTATTAGTCTTTATGTAGATTTGCCTCAAAGTCTACATAGTCACCATTAGCCTCTTCCAGAAAACGTTAGACCATGGATTTACATCCAATTATCGAAAATGATTGATTCGTCTCATATTGATTTTTCTTTACATTGATTGCTTTTGATATATAAACAACTATTAATAACATTCTAAAAGTACAAATTCAAACTCCTTTAAGTTAAACTAGTAGAAAAGTAGAAAAGCTATGTTCCAGATGCTAGTTTCCAACAATAATATGATTTAATCTCCATTGTACTCCACACATTATATTCAACAATAACATGATTTAATCTCCATTGTACTTCACACATTATATTAAAAAATAACCATATTATAAGTTAATTTGGTGTTTTATTTTATAAAAATTGATTAAATTAAAATATATTACATTTTTTTAAATTTATTTTTATTAAAAAAATGTATATAAATAACTTTTGCATTTTTAAGTATTTTGAATTTAAAAATTAGGTCATTTTTAATTGAAAAATTTTAAATAAGATTTTATTAATTTTAACATATTAAAATATTTTAAATTCCTAACTCAAATTATTGTTTATTTAATTTTTTCCATTTATTTTTATCAATTTTTAAAAGTTAATAATATTTTATAAAATAAAAACAAAATCTCATAAAAACTTGAAATTGAGAATAATCTTAATACTTAAAAATGAGATTTATTTGAAAATTTTTAACATTGTTAAAATATTTAGAATTAAACATATTTTATTTGAAGTTAAATTTGAAATATTAAATAAGAACTTAAAAAATACTTTATTTTATATATATATATGTTTCTATATAAGTCTTAAAAGAAAAATTCTATAATTTTTATAAAATTTATTAAACTATTTTTTTTAAATAATATTTTGTTTGTCACAATTAAACAATAAAAACATATCTTTTAAATTTTATGTTTTTTCTTTCTTATTGCGTCGAGAGGCGCTCTACAGCCCAGTATGGGGGAGATCTTGTAACGTGATGTAACGTTACTAACATGTCGGCAAAAAATAATAGTGATTGCGTCGAGAGGCGCTCTACAGGCCAGTATGGGGGAGATCTTGTAACGTGATGTAACGTTACTAACATGTCAGCAAAAAATAATAGTGATAGTGAATATTATGGGAGAGATCTTGTAACGTGATGTAACGTTACTAACATGTCAGCAAAAAATAATAGTGATAGTGAATATTATGGGAGAGATCTTGTAACGTGATGTAACGTTTCTAACACGTCGGCAAAAAAGTAAAAATTTAATTATCGGTAAAAAAAATATGTGGGTTAAGGAAAAAAACACAAAATTGAATTATCCGCAAAAAAATGTTGGTCTTGCACATGGTTTTAAAACCATGTGCAGGGCATTCTAAACAACCCATGGTTTTATTGTACATGGTTTAGGAGGCTTTGCACATGGTTTTTAAACCATGTGCAAGGCCTCCTAAACAACCCATGGTTTAGGAGGGCCTTGCAAATGGTTTTAAGACCATGTGCAAGGCCTCCTAAACAACCCATCATTGTAGGAGGGCCTTGCATATGGTTTTAAAACCATGCATGGGGAAATGATGCAATGTTCGTTCCTAACAAAATAAAAAATAATAAAAATTATTATATGTAGGCCATAAATAATATTAAATATTAATAATAATAAAATTATATGTGGACCTTAAATAAAAAGATGTGTCTTTTGGTTTGAATCAATCAATGGATACCTAAGAAGAGGTTTACACCTCAAGAGATTTGATCCATCTCGGCGCTTGATAGAGCCTAGGATTTGGATCTACGCTGGTATATATATGCATATAACATACAAAACCTAGGCAAGGTTAAGAGTAATGTTAGATGGAAAAAGAAAAAATTATATGTGTGCGTATGTCATTATATATATATGCATGGTCAACATTAATGTTAGATGGAAAAAAAGATCAATTAATTAAAATTTGCCACCATATTTTCAAGAGGCGGCCACCATATTTGTATGAGGTATAGAGGTTCCAACCTAGGCTTGTCTTCTAATAGAAATGACGACAACCATGAAACTAGAGCCACCATGTTATCTATAAAGACTTCTTATAATTGAAAAATAATTACAAAAGTACACCACATGTTGATTCTAAACATCAGCATGTTCCAAAATGTTGGAACATAACTATTTGGATGAGAAAATTAAGCTTTGTTCCTTCACCATTCCCTCTTTGCTATCATGTCTAAAATGACGTACTCTTTCCATTCATGCTTAGTTCCACCAATTTCATCGTTATTTGGTCCAAATTTCCGTACATGCGAAGCGTTGTCATGGTTTTTGTCATAGTGTAATTGAGTCGCGTCTTGTAATTTAGTCATTTTTCATAAAATGCATCGTCATGCTATTTTTTTTTGCCATCACGTTTGGATTGAAGCACTGATCCTGTCCATATTTTGTTTTCCAAATTCTACGTCTATTTGACCCTTTTGGCACTCAATTGATGTTTCAACAAGTCAACGTCTTCCATGTCTTGATAATGAAATCCTCCAATTTTGCATCATTCAATGAATTGCTAGATGCATTCATATGTCATTGTCATAAGCACGCTTATGTCCTCCATATTAAAAAGACCTGTATCTAACCCGGATTCCCCCCTTTCACCTTATAAATAAAAAATAAGACAAACTCCTTAACCCTTCCTAATTCCCCTTTCCCTCATATTTTTCCAAAATTCCACTTACCCCCTTCTATTCATTATTGACCATCCCTATTTTCCCCATTGTTATACTATCGTGAAAATGAATAAGGCATTGCCATTTAAAAAAAAAGGATAGACCAGTGTCCCATTTTGGGTAAAAGCAACCTATGTATGGCCTCATTTGTTCCTATGTGCATCATAGAATTATTTCCCCATTTTTCACATTAATCCTCCATTGCCTTTTAATTTTCCTACCGCAAAAGGGTTTTCATTTTCTCTTAATATTACAAAGTCTCTTCCCAAAGTCGAAAGCTTGAGATAAAAAATAGTTTCCATGTATTATGAAAAACCTGTGCACGAGGATAACCATTATACACATCTTTCTCGAATATTTCATCATTTAAATGTTGGGCAAAGGTAATGCAAGAATTAATGAAACATAGGAGGGGGGTTGTTATTAAATGTAGAGATGGCATAGGAAAAAATAGAAGGGAGATACCAGTGTAGCCCACATGTGGAGATTACACATAGATTATGGTAGGAGTTGTAGAAGGAAATACCACGATTCAGGAAAATACCAAGGGCACGATGATAGGAATGAAATATAACATTAAAATAAACAAAATTCATCGGAGCAATGGGTCACATCACAAGTAGCTAGAAGGTGACAAGATAATTGACTTCCAGGTGAGAGAACTAATACACGACTAGTTGGTGAAGACCTCAAGCAAATTGGTAAGGTTGACAAATGAACGACACACAACAAGGAAAACCACAGTTGCGGGAGACTGTTGAGCTAGAAAGAGATAATTCGTAGAGGTGCTTGCCAAGAGAGTAATGCACCCCATTGTGGTAGTAGGAAGGCATGATTTGCAGATCTCAGAGAACAAGTAGGACCGCTAAATCAAAAAACAATAAATTTTTCTAGCACCATTAAATTTTCTGCCACTGCAAGTTGAGTAGACATTGGAAAGTATTAAAATGTTGGAGGAATCAAAGAACAAAAGGAAAATTGAATTGCATGCATAATGCAAGATTGAATTATAAAAGTGGGATAGACTTGTTTTAACATCCATCCAGTACAATAGGTCACGATTGGTCAACACTTGAGAAAAGGAGGTTTATGTGACCCTACACAACTCTCAACACATCATCTTTAGGGATTCTCTAGGTGTTTAGTGAACTTTTAACTTGTTGATAATAGTCTCAAAAAATGCTTTTGCTTTCTTTCATCTTGTTGACTGTTTGATACAAAACTGAAAGGTCATTCTCTGTCTAAAACATAAGACCATGTATTGATGGCCTTATCAAATCTTTGGCCTAAACATCCTTCCTCGAATCTTTGGATATGTTGTAGCTATGCTTTAGAGCAATTATATAGTGGGTTGAGAAGCATGATAGGGAAACTTCTTAATATAAATAAGCGCTTCACATTCAATCTCTTCAACTTTACAACATACCAGTGAATGGTGCTTTTGGCGGGGAAATAAAACACATTGGAAAATATGGCATAGTTCCGGAATTGCTTAAATAACTCATTGTTGAGGTCCTAAACTAATGTTAACTCTAACAAGACGCTTTGTTCATCATCAATATGTTTTTGAGCTAGCATAAGACCTTCAACATCATATTCTTCTTTCCACTAATGATTATGGTTAACATAAATAATGTTGTCAAACTTCCATCCTTCCATTGAGGTCTTCACCAATTGGTTTTGTATCAGTTCTCCCACCTAGCATTCAATTACCTTGTCACCTTCTTTCTTCTTGCGATGTGATCCGCTGCTCTGAGCATTTTTGTTTATTTTAACATCATATTTCATTTCTATCATTGTGTCCTTGGTATTTTCCCGAGTCATAGCATTTCATCCTACCACTCCTACTGTAATATATGTGTAATCCCCACCTGTGTACTACCCTGGTATCTCTCCTCTATTTTTTCCTATGCCATCTATGCGTTTTATAACGACCCACCTCCCATGTTTCATTAATTCTTTCATTACCTTTTCTCGACATTTAAATGATGAAAGCTTTGAGAAAGACTTGTATAACGGTTATCCTCACACACATGTTTGTCATAATACATGCCAATTATTTTTTATATCAATCCTTCTACTTTGGAAAGAGACTTTGTAATATTAAGAGAAAATAAAGACCATTTAATGGTAGGAAAATAAAAAAGGCAATGGGGAGTTATGCGAAAAGGAGGAAATAATTTTTATAATGTACATAAGAACAAATGAGATCATACATAGGGTGCTTTTACTCAAAAGGGAACAATGGTTTATATATATTTTAACTGGAAATGCCTTTTTTTTCATGATGGTATAACAATGGGAAAGTAGGCAGGGTTGATAATAATGAATAGAATGGGGTAAATGGACTTTGGGAAAAATATAAGGGGAAAGGGGAATTCGGAAGGGTTAAGAAGTGTTTTATTTTTTATTTAAAGGAGAAATTTGAGAATGAGGGTTATATAAAGGAATTTTTTAATATGGAGGACATGCGCGCGCTTATGACAATCACATATGAATGCATATGACAATTTATTGAAGGACACAAAACTGGAGGATTTCATTGTCAAGACATGGAAGACATCGACTTGTCGAAACTTCAATTGAGTGTCAAAGAGGTTAAAAAGACATAGAATTTGGAAAACAAAATATAGACAAGATCAATGCTTTGACCCAGACACGATGGCATACAAATGATATCATGACAATGCATTTTACGAAAAATGACTAAACTACAAAACACGTCTCATTTGCATCATGACAAAAACCATGACAACGCTTCGCATGTATGGACATCCGGACCAATCACGATGAAAATGATGGAACTAAGCACAAATGGGAAGAGGTCATCGTTTTGGAGATGACAACGAAGATGGAATGACAAAGCGACACAACTTATTTTGATCATCCTAATTGTTATGTTTCGACACTTTGGAACATGTTGATGTTGGGAATCAACATGTGGTGTACGATTGTAATTATTTTTCAATTATAAGAAGTCTTTGCATATGGCATGGTGGCTCTTTGAGAGAGAGAGAGAGAAAAGATGGGGTGAGGGTGCCACTGAGCAGTGGGTCTGCATTGCTATCATAAGACAAGCCTAGGTTAGAACCTGCATACCTCATACAAATATGGTGCCAATTTTTAGTTAAATAGATCATTTTTTCCATGAAACATTATTGTTGACCCAACCTAGATTTAGTATGTTATGTGCTTGGTTATATACATATATATATATATAAAAGAAAGAAAAAACCTAAATATCTAAAAAATCTAAAAAATATATTTCAAATATTTAATTGTGAAAAATCAAATATTATTTAAAAGTTTAATAAATTTTATGATTTTTTTTAAAATAAGTGATAGAAACAAATATAAAGCAAACTATATTTTGGCTTTTTATTTAAATTTTCTAACTTTAAATATGTTTAATTCTAAATATTTTAACAATGTAAAAATAATTAATTTTTAAAAAAATAAATAGGAATTTTAAGTATTAAGACTAATTTCTCAATTTAATGTTTTTAATGATTTTTTGTTTTTATTTTATAAAATATGATTATCTTATTAAAAAATAAAACAATTAAATAAACCATAATTTTATTTAAGATTCAAAATATTTTAATACTTTAAAATCAATAAAAATAATATTTTAATACTTTAATATGATGTTAAAGTTTAAACAAATTCAAAATACTTATGAATGTAAAAATCAAAAGTTATATTTATACATTTATTAATTGAAAAAAAAATCTTGGTTTAATTTATTTTTATAAAATAAAAACACCAAATTAACTTAATATATTTTAATTTAATAATTTTTTATAAAATAAAAAAACATACATGATTTGCTTGTGGGTCACTTCTCACTTTGATATAAGTTTAATTTTTTTAATCCCTGAACATTACTTTCTTTGAGTTTCACTATGATTTTTATTTTCTTTATTACAACATAGCTGCCATACCATTTAAAATGGAACCCAAAGCTAATACCTAGGTTTTAAAGCTTTACAGGATGAGCCGCTTATGAATTTTTATTATATTAAGAAAATAAAAACAGAGAAGCAGTATTTTAGACCAAGATCCCGAAACAAATTTCAGATAGCTTGATTTGAAGTTAACACAAGTAAATAGAAACTAAAAAGAAAACGGAGCGGATTATTTTTTAATATTATGTGTCAAGTATAATGGAGATTAAATCAGATTATCGTTGGAAATTCGTATTTAGAGCAAAGCTCTGCTTGACTTTGCTATTAGCTTTAGCATAGGGAAGGAGTTTGAACTTGTATATTTAAAATGCCACGTTTCAGAAGAAGTCAAAGTAAAGAGACGAATCAAACAATTTCGATAATTGAATGTAAATCCATTCTCAAACGTTTTATGGAAGAGGCTAATGGTGACTGCGCAGACTTTGAGCCAAATTTACAAAAAGACGAAGAATACAAATTATTTGATACCAATTTCAAGTCGTCTTCTTCTTCCTGTTTGTTCTTTGTGGATGCGTGTAGAAGCTACGTTGGATATAATCTTCAATATGATATTTGGTATAGTTCTGTTTCTTGGCCAAGCTGTACAATCATCCAAGTTGCAAACCTAATGGTCCATTCCAGCCTTTTTAGCAAAATCTGTTGGGCCTAGAGATCTTCCTCACAGTTGGGCACTCTCTCAATCTTGACTTCATTTCTATGAACAATGAGCCTCAACTCTATCTCTCGCTCTCTTAGGAAGAAACTCAAAAAAATTGTTATAATAAATTTGGTCCAAAGTGTGGGACTAAATTTCTACAGCCACACACATTATCTCGTAGAACCAGAACCAACAACTTTCTTGTCCGACCTAGAAGCTTGTTTTCTGCATTGCTCGAGCCAGCCAGCCAGCCAACCAACAACGGCCAAATGAAAAGGGTATCGGCCAGAGGGGCGATCTAAAGACCGGTCATGGAGCGGGAATTTCAAAATTCAAATTGCGTCCCAACCGGCGGATGAGACCCTTTGGAGGCGATGGCTTATGCATGAAAAGCATGGATATGTTCAGATAACTGCTCGGATGGATCGCGATTCGCCCATATATTTCCCGGACTGTTATCGCTGCACAGAACAGAAATATGCCAGGGTACATCAAAGCTTGCAGCAGTCTTGATTAGACTGCTGCAGGGTGTATATTTATTGTCACTGCGATGCAAAAGACAGTTGCTGGTATGACGACAGTGAGTTTTATAAAAAATGGTTGTTTATGTTGTGGTAAGAGTTATTCATTGAGTTGCAGAGCATTTAATGCGGTTGTAACAACCTTGTTTATCGTTGGATCTCGAGTTGATCGAGATGCAAAGATCATCAAAGCTACTACAACTGCATTAAAACTGCATTAAATGCTTTATATGTCAATAAATAGCTGTTGCCGTTCTCCATATCCTACTCCCTTTTTGTTAATATTATTAACACCCAAATCCCGATGGGTTAGAGGCACTATTACCAAAACAACGAAGACCGCCTGTTAAATCACCCCTGCCTAATATTAGAATCATTGACAGCTTTATCATGATGGCCAGTTCTACTTAGAATGAAAGGCCGAGACCTCGGAGTCGGAACGACACGAATCAAGCAAAAGACGCCTGCTAAACCCTAAAAACTCGTGCAGAAACCATTATTCCCCTTTTCCAAATACGTGTCAACCTCTTAAGTTGACCATCGCAAAAGACCGTATTAACAGGAAATTTTGTTAATTCCCAAGGAATATGTTTTGTTGGGGGAGAAGCGGTATTAGCGCAATGTGGGAGCCAGCAACAGTCCGCTCTGTAGTACACACCTGGGTTTTCTGATCACAATTTGGGGTTTTTCTTCTCAATCTTGTTTGTACATTTCTTCACTTTGTTTATGCGCCAAAATGTTCAAGAGCCGCTTACAAGAATACACACAGAAGAATTTTTTGCCATTGCCCGTTTACGTCACTTCAAATGACGGTGTAGACCATCTTCCCCAATTCAAGTGCGGCGTGACAGTAAACGGAGCACAATATTTTTCGCCTCCGGGGTTTAAACACAAAAGGGAAGCAGAGAACGCTGCAGCTCAGGCAGCGACTGAAGATTTGCTTAAGCATGGATTAGATCCCCAGTTTGGAGTAAGTTTGATTTCTACCCATATGCTTAAAACGTTTTCTTGGTCTATGAAAAATGTTGTATCTGATTTGTATGGTTTCCTTTAATTTTTCTCTGAAAAATTACGCAACAGAAGTTTTAGATTGTATCGAGCTGGTAGCCGTATGGTATATACACAAACATGGCTTAAAGCCAAAACCCAGTAGCCCAATTTTTTTTTTTATACTGTATCCAGCTGATAGCTGGTTGCTGCATGGTATATACGCGAGCATGGCTTAAAGCCAAAACCCAGTAGCAAAAAAATGTTTTCATTCTGTTCTGGGAAATTATTTCCATTTTGTTCTCTGTTCAGTTTTAGTGGGGAAATAATTATAAATTCTGCCTATTTATTTTTGATAAAATTCAGCATTCCTCAGGCACAGCATATGTGCGAACATCCTTATTTATTGATTATAAAATTCAGCACTCCTTAGGCAGAGCACGTGCCACAATTATAGCTGAATATTTTTCTCTCCCACTTTGCTGAAGCATGGAGACGGCGTCTTGTTATATATTATACTATTTTCATTTCCAGGTCAGTATGAGGTGTTCTCCCCAAAGAGTGGAAACTCCAGAGCATATGTAAATACCCGGGTCCTATTTGATTCAGTTCTTGTTCAGAGCATATGTTAATACCCGGGTCCTAGTTGATTCGGTTCTTGTCATAATGGCTGGATGTAATTAGTTCCATTTAGAAAGAGTTTATTCCTGAGCAATTTCAGAGATAGATGTTGCTGGAGCACAGCATAACATCACTAAAGGACCTGTACGAATTGATTTCTTACAATTTTCCCTCCAAAGCAAAGTAGCTTCATCAACTTCATCCTCCTGTTCCTTGATTATTAAATCTGAGGATGAGGTTGTTTCAAGAGTGTCTTCAACTTCCTCTGCCCAATTCTGTATTATCTGATTTTGCAGTTCAGCATTCTTTGTGTCAAGCTCGCTTGATTCCTCTAAAACAGTCTCACTTAATTTCTCTTCTTTTCTTTTGCTTCCCAGTTCTTGTATCTGAGGTCTTTCAACTAGCACTACTATTTCTTCTATTGATTGATCTTGGTCTGCTCAAATGGGTGATTTCATTTCTTTCATCATTGACGGCCTTGGTGATGTCATTTCTTTTATCATCGACAGCCATGGAGGTTATAGGAGGAGAAAAATAAATTCCGACCTGGGAGAGAAGGACACGAAAGGCGGCAGACCGGGGAGCTAAAGCCATTTTAGGGAAGAGTAACCACAGAAACGCTCTATGATGGTTGAATGAATTGGTCCCCCAAGCAACACGGGACCGTATTAATGAATGATTTACCTTTGTAAGAAGGCTGTATTAACGTATAGAAACATGGGATCAAATATATTTTCTTCTTCTAGATGAATGATCTTCTAATCAACTTTCAATTCAATCTTTGTTGTTTGTACTTTTAGACAACTTCTTATTCTTCTCTCCCTGCCTTCAATAACAGTATAGATAGTGAAGTCCAGGATATAAATAGTTGAAACTTGAAGGTAATGTTTAGAGCATTGCTCATTGATTGATTGCCTTTGGATCTATTATATAAAGATTGATTGATTCTTCCCACCACCCATCGAGAACATATCGTGATGTAAAACCAATCAATCAGTCTTTATATAGTAGGTCGATTGCCTTTGGATCTACGCTAGAGCCTTTGTCAATATTGTAATAAGTTTCCAGTTCTAATAAGTTTGAATATGATAGAGTATTTTATTTCTGAAAACCAATCAGGAGACAGGACAGCTCAAATACGTCCTTCATGCCCTTGCTACAAAGAGGAACATCCCGCTTCCTATTTATCAATTTACAAAGGAAGGAGAAGCACATTGCCCAACCTTTACAGCAAACGTAGAGATTAACGGGGCTTCCTACACTGGAGCTCCTGGAAACACTAAGAAGGAGGCTGCAGGAAATGCTGCATATGAAGCAATTCGATCAATGCGCACCCAAGATTGTGAGTTGCTGTCGATAGAAAATATACTATTTGCATTCTCCTTAGTTATCTTTATGCAATTTGAAATATTGGTAGTTTCTTTCTTCTCTCAACAATGCTATATAGATTTGTTGATGCCACTGATCCGTTAGTCTTTTTTCAGCCATTTCATTCCCGCAGCCTGAACTTCAGGATGAAGATAAACGAAACAATGATTTTAAGCAACCTACTGAAGAATGCAAGGTTATCAAGTCTTTATCGAAGATGCCTGCTGATAACTTTACATCAAATAATCAACTATTGGTAGGAACAGATTCTCATTCAGTTGAAAATAGTACAGAAAAATTAAATGTTGAGAATGCACCTGCTCTTGAAAGTGTTCCAGTAAAGATAAATGTGGAGAACCCATGTGCTGTTGGAGAGGATTTAGAAAAATCGATGGTGAAGGATTCAGGTGAAGTTGAATATGGTAAGCCAAATATAAATGTTGCAAATGCAGGTTCAGCACCTGTAGAACAGCGTAAAGATGATCCTATTCTGGTGGAACAACATCGATTGCAAGAGGATACAAGAGACCTATATCAAGGTAAGGATCATGGATCTACAAAGCTTGAAAGTAAGCAACAAAGCAATCAAGATGTTGCTTTAACAGAATCCATCGGCAAGAGGAGCAGAAGTGAAGATGAGAATGCTGGACAGATCTATGAGAGAAAGAAAAAGCTTAAAAGGAAAAACAAGGTCAAAAAGAAGAAGATCGATGGCACAGCTTGACACAGTTGAGTGTGTATTGTCACAACTGCAATGCATGGTACGTGACAATGCAAAATTTATTGATGTTTTTAAATCTCTGATTTTATATTAAATATTGCTATATTTCCTTATATCGGATTTCATAATTTATGTCATTTGGCCCGCTCACAATTCAAAAAATAAATTAAAACAACATTTACATCTTGTAAATGGCATTTATGTTTTGAAATTCTTTTAAAAGACATCTAGGAGATGTTTCCTACGAGTTTTCCATACTCGTTTTTCATGTTGGAAAACCTTTCTGATTCATGGTTTGTTGCATATAATTTATTTTGAAATTCACAATAAAGCATATAGACATAACGAAAGATATCCAAAAATAAGCACAAATGACACAAATGAGACACCAGCCTAATAACCAATTATGAAAAATCAAGGACAAGCTCAAAACACTAAGCTGGGTGTAAGTTGTAAATTATCGCAAGGATATTTGCAATTCACTATTCAAGATGCCATGATGCATCCATTTGGTCCTCAATGGAACATGGTAATTCATTTTCAAGCTAACTTGACACTCAATGCAAGTTTGTTGTCAATGACATATGTAGTCAATTTATTTGCAAGCACACTTACACTGTTTTGCATGCAACACAAGTTGGTCCTCAATGCCATGTACAGGCAATTTTCTTTCAAGCATGTTTGGCACTTGTCTTGTATACAGTGTAGCACATAATTAAGACTTGGGGCATTATTCTTAGATGCTAAGACAAAGAGACTGTGACACAAAATGCAATATGACTCCACAGCATAGAAATTTCAGATAAGATCTTGTAGTTGAATTAGTGGCAAGAAGTTGCATCTATTCCAGTTTGTATAAAGTTGTAGAATCTGGTGCATGACTGGGTAATTAAGACACACCAGAAAAGACCCCTTGTGGCTTGGAATCGCCATGACGTGTCGAGAATGTTGATGATGCCATTCAATGACTTTATATGTGATTCTGAAGCTAACATTAAGCTTGCATGTTCTATAATTTTCACTTTGTTAGTTGCCATAGGACTTATGGATCACACTATCATTTTTGGAAGCAATGAATTTCTCTGCATCGTAAGGAATAAGTCCCCATTTTTTGAGCCATTCAGCACTCAAGACCATATCAATGACAACGATATAGAAGGTGTAGAAGCCTATAAAAAAAGGTGACTCCCAATTCTATTTTTGGAGTGGTTCTGTTGAACAACAATATTGAAGGATTATCAACAAATAACCCTAGCTGTATGATTGCAACTGCATCAATGGAATTATGTTTTGTACTTAAGTCAATAAGGGTAATAATCTTCTGCTTCTTGAGATAACCATCCAATTTTCTGTTATTTGGTTGATGGTTATTAGAATGGCTGCAATTGAGATTCCAAGGGGTAACATCATCAAAAGTGAAAAGAGCCAAGGGTTGCATCACTTTGTGAATCATCTATGCTACCCACTTTGGCTTGTTTAGGTGGGTCATTGGCATTTCCCATCACATAGGCTGGTTTTTGGGCAACGGAAACATAATTTGTGACTGGGGACCCATTTGCAAACACAGTTAATATTTTCCAGGAAGTGGGCTAGCTGGTGAGAGAGAGGTATCCTGCTTGGGATTTGCCAATGGATGGTAATTGAAGACTTGGTTTGGCTTGTCAATAGTTGGGCATTTGTGTTTGAACTTTGAAACATCTTAATGCTCAAGATAAAACTTAGGAAACTAGTTGAGTGGAATTAGTGCTTACAATGTTGACGAAGTAAGACATGCGCAGTTTGCATAAACTGCAATTATCTAGGAGTCAGGAGTAGGACACGATTCTGTACATGATAAACACTAAAATACTCTCTTTTAGCAGTTAGCACTAGGTTAACGTTAGTTCTCATGTGAAAATAATGCTTTTGATAAGTTAGTGTAGTTAAGGCTGGATTTATAAAAGAATGTTCTTTAGTCTTCAACCTCCAATTTGTGACCGTTTTGTACAATAAATATACATGATATTGTAAAGGAAGATAATTCATTTGGAAAACTTTCATCATCATGGTGAGTGCTCTTTCTCACATCAATTGCAGCCTAGCCTTCAAATTTCTTGAATCCATCTGAATTTGTGGAAGACAAGGTCAAAACACGCAAACCCTTTGAAATACGAGGAAAGAACTCTTTTATGAATCATTCTCCTCTTGTAACGGAAAAAAAGAAATTCACAATCCCATCATACATGCAAATTTTACTCTTGAAGCAATTTCACAAGGCCGGTTTACAAAACAGTGAAGAAAAATGAAGGCTTGCAAGTTGCAACATATTTATGGATTGTATTTCGTCTGTCTCTCTATGTTTTTTCACTCTTCGAGATTTTTTATGGAATGTAAGATCCATTTAAGCTTTTGAGGGCTTTTTGCTTTTCGATATTATTGTTACATGCGGTTTGCAGTAGGAAATGCCCAATGAAATATAGTGTGCATGTCCCTAATTTATAATTTATTTCCCTTCATTTTCACTTTGGAAAAAAGTGTGAAATATTCCCAGGGCATTTTCAAGATGTTTCTCTGTTAACCCTACTTCCATTAACTTCCTAGAGATAAAATAGGACCCCGGAGGAAGGCATTTCTGGTAACAGAGGTTGTCCTTAATGATGTACATGCCTCAGAGGCGAAAACTTAAATTATTTTCACGATCTCTTGAATTCGACACCCCCCTGTTCTCTTGTTCATTGCTTCTAATCTTGATCTCAAGGCGTCAATTCTGTGTACATTTATCTATTGTTTCTATGCAACCAACTTTGCTGCCTTGTTTTGTTTATATTATTTTGGGGTTATGCAGTATAAAAATACATTGATTCTAAAGTGAAAATGGTATAGTCACGCTCGTTTGGTTGAAATGACTTTACAAAAAATTATCTTCTCTCTTTATTTTTACATATGATCTGGAAGACTTTGAACGTCTGCCTTGTGGTGTAGCCAATCAAAAAAGTTATTTTAATGCATATTGTAAACATAAACATTTAAGCTATAACAACAAAAAGAGGAGTGATTTTTTTCTTGCTGGTTTGCTTGCAAAACCTAGGAAGATTCGTTTCAAAATATGTGTTTGAGAGAAACAATACATTTGAGTTCAAAATGAACTATTTTATAGGGATCTGCGTTGTTTTATGACTTGAGAATAAATTTGGTCCTTGGTTTAGATTTAAGGGTTCCATTTTTTTTAAAACTAGTTATATTATCTGTAATTCAAAAGTTACAGATCATCAATATTGGTCGAACTGTATTATATCAATTCAAAAATTCAAAAGATACAAATCGTCAAAATATTGGTCTGCCAGATTAGAAACCAGACCAAATTCAAAACATGAGTTTATCATTTTGAAAGACTGTTTGTCTGCTATAAGAGCCTAGGATGCCCTTCTTTCCATTTGTGCCAGGGATAATTGAAAAACCTATAGTATCTAGAGCCTATTGCTAACAAAAAAGTCCTGAAAGGGAATAACATTGTAACTGCTAAGTGCTTTAAAGTTTAATCATCATCAGAAAGTGGAATTGGAGGAACCTTGAACCAGCGGTCTCAGCTGGGGTTTCTTCTACTAAGCGGACTCCACAGGAAATCTTTGCTATCACATCCAATTTTGCATCCTGGTTCTTCAACTAAGTCTGAATGTCATCTAGTTGAGTCATCTGTTGTTTTTCCAACAGAGCTTTACCCATCAAGGCCTTCATGTGCCAATACAAGGTGAGGTGACAGTCTTCAGATATTTGTTATCCCTGCTAATGGAGGTACCTGTATCAGGAACCCAATTACCCATGATGCACCCGACCTTGCCCTTGTACATGAATTCCCTCTTTACCTTCACTTCTTCCTCAGCCCACAAAATGTCTTTTTAAATGTGCATTGGGATTTCTTTTCAATAGGCAGTGGCAGCTTACATAGCCTCCTTCCTCACCCTGGCGCCCATAATCCTCCTGTTGCTCGTGTGACCTTTCCTCCCTCTGCCATGACAAGCGATTCTGTTCCTGGAGAAAGGGGAAAGACAAGCAGAGGGTCTCTGCTGTGGATGGGGGACAAGACACAGGCAACTAGGCACCCCCTACCATTTCAAAACAGCCAGAAAGCCTCAAACCAGAGATGAGTATCCCACCAGAAGCGGGGTATGAGCCAGCAGATCTTGAGCCAGAAAGGAAGTGACCATGAATTTACCAAGTCTGTGAATCGATGACAGGATTTTCTGCTCGTGCTGTGGCAGAATTGGAGTGCAACTATACCCTGTTTCACCATTCCCGGGCATAATTCGGGGTACTGATAACTACCCTGCAAGTAGGGTATGGTGATACAATTGTATAAGTACCCATCCCTGTCCTTTCATCTAAATTCCAAGTAACCTTCATGATCGTAGTGTTAAATGCCTGTCCTCTCTACATCTGCCGCCACCTGGTACTTCATGTGCTGAAATGTGGTGGGTGCGGTCGTCATCTCGTGTGCTTGTAGGGAGAGACACCCTATCTGGGGTAAGCGTGCCCACCTTGTTTTATGGCTTGAGAAGAAATTTAGTTGTTGTATTTGGTTTAAGGACACAATTCAAATTATATTTTCTCGACATTTCAACTTCTAGATTTGGATTCTTTAATGTATGAGATGAGCCATGCAGTAGGCTCAAAATGACCTCATGGAGCAGTTGAGAGCATTATTTGCTCAAAATGACATACAGTGAGAATGCAATGACGCAATTCTTACTTGAACCAAACTTATGGGGTCTATTCTCAGATGTTTGATGTGTTGGCTTTCTTGCACCTTAAATTGCTGTTCTATTTTCAATGAAGTTATTTTTAATTCGAGTCCCATTATGTTCATGTTTTTTGGATTCCCTTTCTTAATCTATCATTTTTGCTATGGTGCTGGAAAAGTTGCTCATAAATAACCTCTCTTATTGGTTGGTTTTATTGTCTTTTTATGACTTCGCTTCACTCACTGACAATTTTATCACTGTCGTGATGAATCTTTTCAGGTTTGTTCTCTTGCTGACGAACAGAGAATTTTGGTACTTGGCATCTGTAACAATTTTGTCGTCATATTATGCTATGGCATTCCATAATTTACCCAATTATATAAATGAATAACTGATCTATTAGAATGACTCTGGAGTTCCACTTTGGAAAGATGGACCATTCTTCTGGACAATTCTTCCTCTGGGCAAGGTTTGCAGATGTTGATTATGATTTTTTCTTGTTATATATATATATATATTTGTTGGAATTCCTATTTTACTGAATATTTCATTGGGATGCAAAACTTCAACTGTTGGACATATATAGAAGATTAAAAATGAAATTATGTATATTAATTAAAGTGATTTATTATAACGTAATTTTATATTATGATTTTTTTAATATGTTATATATATGTAATTATGTATGTTGAAATGCCCATTTTACTGAGTATTTCATTGAATGCAAACTTTGTACATATAGAAGAGCTAAAAATGAAATTATGTATATTAATTAAAGTGATCAAGCATAACTTAATTTTTGGATGGTTATATATTTGTTTCTACATTCCAATAAGAGGTTTTCTGTGCATCTTGTTGCTTTTATTTGTGATTGAAATGCTTTAGGAGATATTCTTGGCAGCTTTTTATAAATCACCACCAAACGGAAATATGGACATATATTTTAAAATAAAAATTCAAATGTGTATTTACAACCATGTATTTTTAAAAATATATAAATTACCAAATGGTGTGTGGAATATGGACATATATTTTAAAATTCAAATTCAAATGCGTATTTACAACCATCCATTTTCTAAAATATTGTTAAATATTGTTCGTGAGATCAAATGGAAACCATTTAGTAGAGAACTCCTATTGTTTATAAAAGTTCAAATGGCAACCATTTAGGTTGATAAGTCATATTCCAAGTGGCAATAACCGTTCAAATGGAAACCATTTAGGTTGTTAAGTCATATTCCAACTATTACCACTGAAGTTGTACTTAAGTGGTTTTTATCAAGTGAGCTTAGTGAACCAGACAAAGATGATTTGTTCGGACTTCAGAATACCTTTAGAATTGCTTTTGAAAAGTGGTTGTTGTACTATATCACATGTTCATACCCTATAGGGGAGTTTAATAAAATGTTCTAGCATGATAGTGTCTATAAAAGACTGTCTCTTAGACTTTATTTGTCAATCCGACCAGTTCAGGGTGTTTTTTCCCTTGGTTATTATTGGTTGTTGAATAAACGACTGATAATTTTCGAGTTTTTCATTCAATACCTCCAAAGTTGCGGTGGTTGGCTGGCATTTAGGTCTATTGAGGTTATTAGAGTCTATGTGTCAATGTATAAACATGCTAGGCATCATGGTCAAGTCATATGAACATGTCCAAGTCCTCTTAGGTTTTAATTTTTTAAGTATTTTTAATTTTAATTTTTCCACAAAACTTAGGCTATTTTTTAATAGTCTAATTGGAAAAATTAGTTTTGTAATAAAAGTGGGCTCGAAAATTAGTTTCAGTCATGGCAATGTTCATTTTCAAACTAAGAGCACTATGTAAACCCATAAACCCACTTTTTCTAAGTTTTGAGTGATTTGTCCATCACTCAAGTAAAAAATCCCTAAAAATCAAATATTGATTATTTAATTGATAAATGAATTAAATAATAGAGAAAACCCTAAATCCTAAATCATTGGGATTTGCTTCGATTTGAGTGAAATTAGTCTCATCGGCTTGGGATTGACTGGATCTAACAATTCCTTGACTGAAGGAGGTGATCTGGGCTAATATGGGAGTGCATCACAACATGCAATCTTGGAAATTGAGTCCTCTCTCTCTCCTCCACACGTGTGGGCTCATTTGATTGAGTTTTGGTGGATGTTACAGTTAGCAGGTTGAGGTGGCAGACATATCAACTCTTCGATTGATAGTTGCACTCAGTAAGACTCAGATCAAGCTCAGTTAGACACAAATCAACTCCAGATTCACTACACATGCAGCTGCAGTCTCTCTCTTCTTGGGATTTGTGTCCCCTTGTGTTAGATCTCCTGTTTTTGCTATAAATAAAGCATAGATTACCTCTTCCAAGCTAGTGAGAGCCGGATTGAAACGCTGTTGCTATTGTATGTATTGTTTACCTCCTCCACACGTGTGGGCTCATTTGATTGAGTTTTGGTGGATGTTACAGTCAGCAGGTTGAGGTGTCAGACATATCAACTCTCCGATTGATAGTTGCATTCAGTAAGACTCAGATCAGGCTCAATTAGACACAGATCAACTCCAGATTCACTACACATGCACCTGCAGTCTCTCTCTTCTTGGGATTTGTGCCCCCTTGTGTTAGATTTCCTGTTTTTGCTATAAATAAAGCATAGATTACCTCTTCCAAGCTAGTGAGAGCCGGATTGAGACGTTGTTGCTATTGTATTGTATTGTTTATTATTCTGGAATAAAGAAGCTTTGGAGGCAAGATCTATGGTGTAATACTCTTCATGTGTGGATGGTCATTGTCAAATACTTATGAGGTATAATCTGTGTTATTTATCTTTGGTTTTGCTGGTTAATTGTTGGCCTTGAATGAGAGAAATCCCTCTTGTTGGAGTAAGAGTTTATTTTAGTTTGATTTATGCTCTTATTGTTTGCTTGTTTCAGATCTCTTGGAATTGCATGTATTTTAAGTTTAATTGCATGCTTTCCAATTATCTTTTTCCAGCAGCACCTATGTTTTAACCATTTGTTTGTGCAAGGATTTCTAAGTTGCAGGTGATCTCACTTGTAGAAGGGGTTGAGCTGGTTTGCATCTTCTTCATCTTCTTCATCTTTTGGTGACATAGTATTTCAGTGTTCCACCAAAGCATACTCCAAAGCACCAAAGTAGACTCCAAAGCCCAACTTTCCCAGGCTTCCAGCACTCTTTCTCTCTCTTTCTCCTTCAAAAATCAAATTTTTTACTTGGTTACTGCGTTTACAAGCTTTGATATCATTTAGATTTATTATATTAAAGTAAAACTTACATAGATCTGTTGTTTCAAGGCTCATAATCTAGATCTCATTCCTAAAAAGTTTCGTAAAGCATTCTAGATCTAGTTTAAAAAAATTGTCCGTTTTGTATGGCAATTTAAAGAGAATTCGTAGGTTGCATGCTTTAGATTTTTGTTTTTGTTTTAAAAAGATTAAATCCAGCAATTAGTGCATATCTCATTAGTTGTCCAAACAACAAGCCATGTTTTTTTTTTCACTGTTTTAGCTAGTGTTAACTCAGTTTTATTTGGTTTAAAGTACGCTGACCCAAAAGTACTTTCAAAGTGCTTTTGGGCATATTTCATTCTAACATGTTCGTTGTCTTTTAGCAGGCATAACAGAAAGAGGAGAAGCTGTTGTTCGAAAATGGCTTCGGGATCGTCCAAATCTCCTCAGGAATCTCCCTTTTGACTGTAATTTTAAATTTTGGGAAAGTTGTAAGATCTTGGTTTCATCTTATATAAGAACCAAGAGGATTCAGATAATTTTACTGATATTGTAACAACAAATAATTTTTTTTCTTTGAATAGGCTCTTTCGAGCCCATTCCCCATCCCCCTTAGGGGGATTTGTGTTTATTTTGTCGTTTTTCGTATTGTCTTATTTATGTTCGCTCTAAATTAGTTTTATTCATGCAAAATAACATGCTTTGATTACTTTTTCATTATTCTATATTTTGAATTCAAAGTAATCATATTATTTACCCCACGACTTCCCAATTGACCCGAAAGGGGAAAGAGATGCGTGGGAGGACTAATTAGAAAACCGGTGTTGTGTATCTCTGATTCCATTTTTGTTGTTATTTTTCACATGCAAGCAGTAAAATTAACCCCTTCTTGATTTTCGATTGAGGTCCACTTGGACTGAAAGAGATTCTTGGAGAGTTTTCTTTTTAACAAGAACACGCCTTTAAAATTTACTAAAATTGACAAGACTTCGGTGTGTATGCTCTACACTTGGCTGCGATTCGTCCGATCAGTCAAGCTGCATCAAAAGCAACGTGAGTGACTAATTTAATTAGTTTTCATTTTTCCCAATCAACCACCATCAGGCGAAAATCCAACGCCTCGATCAAACCGTAAACGGTGGCAAAATACCCAAAAGAAGTAGGAACTCCTGAAAAGTGACCTCGAGGCACTGATCTTTGTAACACCTTCGGGTGCATTATGAACAACAGTCTCAAAGACTCCATTCAACCCACATATTCCTTGCAAGTAGCCGTGAAGGTTTAGTTTTGGACATACTCCAAGCACCCCCTGGGTATATTTGAAGTCCCCTCGCCTAAGTTAATTTACTCATCTTTTCACATTCATTTAAAACGTACCAAGATACAATTGCACAACATTCATTTCAGCACTTGCAAGCACTCTTAATTATTTTTTCGACTTCATTTTCAAGGCATGGGTCAACTGTTTATTTCTTTCAATCTATATGTGATTGGGTGGCATTTCGTGCTTACTTGTGATTATCTCATGATGTTATTTGTTGTTTACAATTGTTAAATCAAAACTCCTAAAAAGCTTATTCTTTAATACCATTATCATATTAAATAATTTTGCTTTAGTAACTTAATAGGGTCTATTCCCTTTGGCTTCGTTAGGAGTTGAGCCTAAACAGAGGAGTCAAGAACAAGGTGATAGCCTTGACTCGAGACTTGTCTCCAAGGACACACCGAGTGGCTTGAAGATTTCTACCACATCCCCCCAGGTGTGTGAAAGACGACAACATCAACTAGTTAGGTAGATAAGTCATATTTCGGGGTTTTGAAATTATCATTTTGGATTGCAAAAATTATTGTCTTGCCTCTTATGAGGCTGACAACAAAAACGATGGGTAATATATTTATTTTTTATAACAAAAACAACGAGTAATATATTAATTTCACATGTGTGAATGCTGTTTTTGGAATGGGCAAAATGTCCAAAAACTTGTCGGAGTAGCTTTGCATAGAGACTTGTTTGCAGCTTGTACAGAGGATAAATAATTGCAATAAGTGGTTTAGGGGCTTGTAACTTTTAAGAATTATGGAGTTTTTGCTTATAGAATTTTATAGTTATACATTAATATAAAAAATTATTGATGCTTTTGAGTTTGTGTTTTCATTACTTGAATGGATTATGCGCTCCTACAATTATAGCTTAATTAAAATTTTTAATGACGCTTTTGAGCTTGTGTTTTCATTGCTTGAATATATTTTATGCTCACCAAATTTCAATGCAGTTATGAAAAATTGAAATTTTTTTGATCTTGTATTAAGATTCATTGAGTGTATCTATGCCTACACAATTTTACAGTTATACCTCAATGATGCAGTGATACAGTTATACCTCAATGACGTAGTGATACCTCAATTAAGCGAGAGTGTTGGTCACCTTGTGGTCCCATTATGTACTCATGGTATATATTTCGAAGGGAACAGGCAAATTTATCTCCTACAATTTCTATTAACATCTCTCAGATTCTTGGTAAAATCAAGAATGTGTACATCGATGTCAACTCTTTGCTCGATGAAATCAAGAGATACACTCAGCATTTTAAAGAATTTTGTGATGTCTTTGCTTGGTCGTATGAAAAGATGCTAGGAATTGACCCTCGCATTGTTGAACATGAGATCAAAACATATCCAAATGCTAAACCTATTCGACAACACCCACGTGCAATGAACCCTTGCAAAGCATCTGCCATTAAGGCTGAGATAGAGAAACTGCTCAAAGTTGGTTTCATCTATCTGATTCTCTTAATTGGATGGGTATCCAATCTTGTTCCAGTATATAAGAAGTAGGGAACTATTCGTGTGTGCACTTATTCTACAGACTTGAATAGGACCTGTCCGAAGATAACTTCCTCATACCATTCATTGAACAAATTTTGGATGAGTGTGCAACGAGCGAAGTTTTTTAATTATAGATGGATTTTTGGGGTACAACTAGATACAAATTAAACTCGATGACTAACATAAGACTACGCTTATTTGTCCTTGGGGTACTTTTGCATATCGAAAAATGTCTTTTGTATTTAAAAACGTTGAAGCCACTATTTAGCGAGCTATGACTTTTGCTTTCCACGACCTCAAGCATATTATCTAGGTTTATTTGGATGATTTAGCCACTCACTCTCATTTGAGGGTGGATCACCCGGATCATTTGCGCTTGGAGCTTGAAAGATGTGGCTGTTACAAAATTTGGTTAAACCCTTAAAAGTGCATATTTTGTGTGAAAGTTGGTCGTTTGTTTGGATTCATTGTATTGAAGGAGGGGATTAGGGTCGATCTGTTAAAGGTTGAGGCGATACTCTAGTTGTCTCCCCCGCGCACAATTCAACATCTTCAGTCTCCAAGGGATGGACAATTTCTTACGTTGATTCGTTGTCAATTATGCTAATTTGACCAAGGGGTTTATGTGCTTATTGAAGAAGGGTACTCTCTTCATATGGGATGAGCGAGTCCAAGAGGCCTTCGACGCCCTTAAGAAAGACTTGGCATCGGCCCCCGTGCTTGGTCCACCTTGACTATAGCCGTAGTTTTTTATTATATGTGGTCGTGTCTCAAGAGAAGATTGGTATGGTTTTGGTCCAAGCGGATGATGAGATCGAAGAGCACATTATCTATTATTTTAGCCAAAATCTCATTTATGCTAAACTTAGATATAGTTACATTGAGAAGGATACCATTTATGTAATAGTGGTATCCTTATTTTGATACGCATGTTCAATCAACAACAAAAAATATCAATATGCTGAAACTTGGGAGACTAACATAGGAATTGTTGACATATAAAGCTCTTATAGAGATGGGGAATTATTTGGGAAACTGTTGATTACTTATTCCACTTTCCATTGTTAAGTAGTTTGGTTAAATGTATAACTCCTACTTAAAATCAAAATTGATGTTAATGATTGGCTACAAAAATAAATATAGACAATAAATGGAAACCCCTTTTATTGTCAAACTTTGTCACTAAAAGGTATAAAGAACCATTAGAATGCCTCTTATCATCAAGTTTTAAAACACATGTGAATAATTCATTTGACTAAGATCATGTGATCTCACATGCATGGTCACACATTATTCCACAATGACTAAGATTATTTCACATGCATGACCACACATTGTTCCAGACAACCAAAATCATTTTAAATCAAAGGTATGGAAAAAAGAAATACAGGGGCTAAACAATTTGGAGGAAGTCAAAGCCTTTTAAATCAAAGGTACGGAAAAAAGAAATACAAGGGCTAAACAATTTGGAGGAAGTCAAAGTAGATGAAACACATAAAGTTGTGTAACGGGATGTTCTGAAGGGACTTAGAACTACTCCTTAACATGAAAACGTAGCGACAATTTTAA
The DNA here is from genome assembly GCA_001517045.1 of Pseudotsuga menziesii. Lineage (NCBI taxonomy): Eukaryota > Viridiplantae > Streptophyta > Pinopsida > Pinales > Pinaceae > Pseudotsuga > Pseudotsuga menziesii. The sequence continues at coordinate 352,736 of LPNX010693046.1, forward strand.
TTCAGATTTTTAATGGGCAGAAATATCCTACCACACTCTGAAAGTCACAGAAATATTTTACAACACTCTGAAAGTCGTCAACTAATACGTAGCATAGAATTTAAAACTCACTCCTTATCCAACCTATTTTTTTCAATCATAAAAACACACATCAACATGAACACAAACACAAGGAAAAACTTTTAACTTTGATGAAAGCAATAACCAAAATAAAAAAACGAAAAATTATAATAAAATAAAAACAACTCAACAAATCAATATATATTTTAAAATGTAAATCATTAATTGTAGAAATTTATTTTAAAAGAATTTAAATATTTAACGAAATAAAGAACATTATAATTCAACATACAAATATCAAACCTATATTTGTAGGTAAAGTCTCAAACTTTCTATTCTTTTTATAAAATATTCATTAAAATCCAATAAAGAAAATATGCGTCCACAAATGACAAACCAATAACAAATCTTTGTAACAAGATATCTTTATAAAAGATACTATCAAAATTTTGTCAATTCTTCATAATTGACATTGAAATTTTGTGAAAACCAAATCCATTCAAATAATGCTTTTATTAAAAAATTTAATCCAGCTATAAAATTCATTAAACAGAGATACACTCAAACAAGTCTACCGAAAGTTAATCCAACAAGTTTTTAAGAATTTTGTCAATACCAAAAACAACATTCATACTTTTGAAATGAATCTTTTACCCAATGTTTTAATTGTCATCCTCGTAAGACATGAGACAATAAAATTTGTAATCCAAAATGATCGTTTTTGAAACCTGGAATGACTTCTCTACTAAATTGTTACCGTTTTAACTGATATAAACAACATGATTACTCTACTAAACGGTGACCATTTGAACTGATATAAATAATATTTTAGAAATGTCATGGTTGTAAATACCTATATTTGAATTTTTATTTTAAAATATTATCCATATTTCATAGGTCATTTAGTGATTTATAGAGGTGTGTCAAGAATATCTCTTAAAGCATTTCAATCATAAAGAAAAACAACTTACTGGAATGTAGAAACACAATATATAACCATCCAAAAATAATGTTACAATGATCATTTGAATAATTTATGTACATAATTTCATTTTTAGCTCACTAACATGTCCCACGGTTGAAGTTTTGCATCCAATGAAATACTCAATGAAATAGGCATTTGAACATATATAAATTATATACAACAAGAAAAAATCAGAATTAACATTTGTAAACCTTGTCCATAGAAAAAATTGTCCAAAATACTTGTCCATCTTTCCAGAGTCATTCTAATAGATCAGTGATTCATTTATGTAATTGCGCCGAGAGGCGCTCTACAGCCCAGTATGGGGGAGATCTTGTAACGTTACGTAACGTTATGTCGGCTATAAATAATTAAAATTAAAACCACTATGAGGGAGATCTTTATCATGAACCATTCCATTTCGGTTTTATTGGTCTTTATCATGAACCATTCCAAAATGTAATCTTCACGGTGACGCTATTTTTTTTACAACTTTTACAAATATTTTATATAGATATTACTACTTTTTTCGTAAAAGAGGAATGGCATAAATTAATTTTACTGACTGTTCAAATAGTGTTTGGTACATTAAGATCAGAGTACCTCATGACTGAAATCGATGAGACAAAAATTTATCGGATTAAATTAAGAGGAAGAGGCATATCATACTGTCCGTATTATTCTCACATTAAAAGTTAAAATTTTGGGCAAAGATCTAATCACAAAGCCAAGACACATGGACACGATGGAATCAAAATTATTTTCATTTTTACAAGGTTTCTTAATCCCCATCAAAATATCACCACGGTTTCAACTACACGCTGCACACACATATATATAAAAAGAGTGTAAGGATAATATATTTTGTACTGTTTCAAAGTTTTATATACCATTATTTTATATATATATATGAAATAAATCATATTATTTACCATGTTCAAACAAGGTGTTAATTTAAAAATCATTTTTGTAAATCTTTTTAAATCAGAACAATGTGGTTAATAATGAATGTCTCTATGATATATGGATAGGTTTTTTCCCTTTCCCAATAATATATATATATTATAAAAGTTATTAAAGTTTGTATTTTCTACAATGCAAAAAATGATCTCTTAACTTGTCAAAACTATAATAAGCTTAAAAAGATTTTTGACAAGTCTTTTAAGCAGGAACAAGATTTTAAAGTAAATCAAGTATTATGGTTATTAAGATTCTATAAACCAAAATTGGTCTTAGTAAATGCTGAATGTTAAACATGACCATAAAAGTTATGTTTAAACTAAAATTATTACATATATAAAAGTTTTGATGATTTACTTTTAGATGGTATGCTTTTGTTTTAATGGGTTATTTGGGTTATTTGATATTCTCATCAAATTACAATTATATTAATATATATTAAATTAAATTAAAAGTATTTTTAAGCCCAAATTAAGCACAAATTAAGTGGCTATACTAATATAATGAGCCTAGATCGAAATCCTAGGCTCTATTAAGCTTTGAGAGGGATCAAATCTCCTGAGGTGGAAACCTCTTTTTAGGTATTGCTGGCAAAGAGCTATTCGAGAAGAGGTTTGCACCTCGGGAGATTTGATCCCTCTCAGCACTTGATAGTGCTGGTCTCCTATTTTTGACTGTCCACTACAACATTTTCTAGCCAAAATCTTATGAAACCACATAATAATCAGTTTGTTAATGTTGATTTGTACATGGTCATGCCTTTATGGAGATCAATGTTGATAGGTTTTGGTAAGTGGTTTTTAATTACTTATTCCTTACTTTACCTTGTTTTATGCATATAATTGGGCCTTTAAGCCTCCATTTAAATACTTGGTCAATTAATGGGTCATTGTTTCTTTTGTGCAGTGGTCTCGGCGCTCCAAGGAAGACTTATGCTGGCTGAACCAATGATTTGGGGGATTCTCTTGAATTCACATCACCTTCCAGATGCTGATGAAGATTACTCAGGTGTTGTTTCATGGATGTCCTTCATTCAAGGAGCTGTTACCCTCCATTTTTAGCAGTGTATGGATCTTAAGCAATCTGGCAAAATGGCATTCCCGTCCTTGATCAGGAACCTAATTTCGGGCTCGATTTCTGAGCAATCGGTTGGGAGTTACTCAAAACGGTTTGAAACCCACTTCACAAATGGCCCTGTTTACCTCTAATTGCGGGCAGTTTTCAGAATTTCTCAATGAATGTGGAGAAATCATTTCCGGAACAGACATGGTTTTTCCAGATTTGGTGTTGGCCGTTTTCTGGGTAGTTGCTCAAATCTCTGCATTCTAGGATGGATCTTGTTCATCTATCCATCTATAAATAATCCTTAGGAGGATACTCAGAGTAGACTGTAAACTCTATTTTATCAATATATCCAGTGTTTATCTTCTTTTAAAAGTTGCGATTTAAGATTGGAAGGCGTTGAGGGTAGGGCCCCCCTTCAACACCAATCCCTGATATTTTAGTATTGTGCATTTTAAAGTAGCAGAGTAACGTTTTCTTCTTTTGACAGTGTTTTCAGAAATATTAATGGTTTTGCTCATCTATGAATTGAAATCAAATGCATGCCTGCAGGTCATTAGTTAATCTCACTTACATTTGATCTAGCGCAAGAATAGTTTCAGGAGTGGTCTGTATTTAAAATCTTCTTTGATTTTTAATGTGAGTGCTTGTCAATGATTACGGCAATGATGAACTGTGTGATAACTTTGATTGGATTTATTATAGAATCAATTTAATGAGATTGAGAATAGATTGAAATTTCACCTTTCCTTTACTGCCAGCGTTGAAGTGATCACTGAAGGGTTACATGATTGGTTTATAATCTCTTTTGTTCATCGAATTTGCAAAGCTGTAGGGGGTTTTTATTATGTTATGAACAACATTTGCAGTATTTGTAAAGTTAGCACAGGATTTAAGACTTTAGTCCACAGAACATCTAGGGTTTGTTAAATAGTCTTTTGAGTGGGTGAGCTGAAGTTATGCTGTTTGTCATTGAATGAAGTTTGGAAAAGAGTTATAGTTTACAGCGTTGTTTCCTAGGATTGAACATCAGCTTCATAGTATATATTTCCTGAATATTTCCTGAACAGTTCTAATATTCAATGGTGGGCATCTTCTGAAATTCTCAGCATTCTGTTGTGTACATTTATATGCACAAAACACAAGCAGAGTATATATAGACAGCAGCAGCAAACCAAACTTTCCTTTGATAGACTGTTTGTGGATAATTTAGAGTTAAAAGGTAACAAGTTTTATCTCAGCAATTATTTGAGAAGTGTTAGTGTGGAGTTAAGCATTAGATCTTGTAGGATTAATGGTGGAGTTTTCAGGTTAATTGAGCATATTCATTCTGAAACTTATCAAGCTCTTTCACTTGTAGAATAGATCATCATTACTGTAGCTGAGTGTGGGCTGTTGAGTGTTTTAAAAGATTGCTGTACTGTAAGATTTTATGCACTTCCTTAGCAGGCTGTTTTGTCCTAGAAATAAATCATAGTGTTGCAATCTGATGTTGTTTTGAAAATGGTTGTAGTTTAATACTGTTTTGACAGGTTGCTGTAGTTATTATTTATTTGGAAGATTAGGATTGCTTTGAAGATTATTGTAGTTTCATATTGAGTTTGACAGTCAGTAAATTGATTTCCTTTTCTTTTAGAACAGACCTATGAGTCCTTAGCATAGATCATCCAGGACAGTGATAGTTTCATTTATTTCATTTTCATTTGAAAGTAGACTAGAATTTTTATCAGCATGAGCATTAAAACTACCTTACCTGCACATATAGTGTAGCAGCTCAAAGTATCCGTACCCTGGTTGACAATTAAATCAAGGTGAATTAAGTAACATTAAATTTAACCAACAAATAGAGCCCAGGATTTCGATCTAGGTTGGTTAATCATCACTCAAATCTTCAAAATATGAAAGTTCATAAAAAAATTTAAATAAGCCACTATAGATGATCTACAATAGATTTATGGATATGTAACAACTATTACAAGTGATAAGTAGCAATCCAAATGGATCTGCACCAAATCCTAGGCTCTATCAAGTGCCTAGAGGGATCAAATCTCCCGAGGTGCAAACCTCTTCTCGAATAGCTCTTTGCCTGCAATACCTAAAAAGAGGTTTCCACCTCAGGAGATTTGATCCCTTTCGAAGCTTGATAGATCCTAGGATTTCGATCTAGGCTCATTATATTAGTATAGCCACTTAATTTGGGCTTAAAAATACTTTTAATTTAATTTAATATATATTAATATCAATATTAATATAATTGTAGTTTGATGAGAATATCAAATAACCCATTAAAACAAAAGCTTACCATCTAAAAGTAAATCATCAAAACTTTTATATATGTAATAATTTTAGTTTAAACATAACTTTTATGGTCATGTTTAACATTCAGCATTTACTAAGACCAATTTTGGTTTATAGAATTTTAATAACCATAATACTTGATTTACTTTAAAATCTTGTTCCTGTGCTTAAAAGACTTGTCAAAAAGCTTTTTAAGCGCATTATAGTTTTGACGAGTTAAGAGATCATTTTTTGCATTGTAGAAAATACAAACTTTAATAACTTTTATAATATAGAAAATAATTAAATATATATATATATTATTGGGAAAGGGAAAAAACCTATCCATATATCATAAAGACATTCATTATTAGCCACACTGTTCTGATTTAAAAAGATTTACAAAAAAGATTTTTAAATTAACACCTTGTTTGAACATGGTAAATAATATGATTTATTTCATATATATAGATAGATAGATAGATAGATAATGGTATATAAAACTTTGAAACATTACAAAATATATTATCCTTACACTCTATATATATGTGTGTGTGTGTGTGTGTGTGTGTGCAGCGTGTAGTTGAAGCCGTGGTGATATTTTGATGGGATTAAGAAACCTTGTAAAAATGAAAATAATTTTGATTCCATCGTGTCCATGTGTCTTGGCTTTGTGATCAGATCTCTACCCAAAATTTTAACTTTTAATGTGAGAATAATACGGATAGTATGATATGCCTCTTCCTCTTAATTTAATTCGATAAATTTTTGTCTCATCGAATTCAGTCATGAGGTACTCTGATCTTAATGTACCAAACACTATTTGAACAGTTAGTAAAATTAATTTATGCCATTCCTCTTTTACAAAATAAAACAGTAATATCTATATAAAATATTTGTAAAAGTTGTAAAAAAATAGCGTCACTGTGAAGATTACATCCTGGAATGGTTCATGATAAAGACCAAAAAAACCGAAATGGAATGGTTCATGATAAAGACCAAAAAAACCCGAAATGGACAGCATAAGGATCCAATAGCGCTAACGGTAGCCAGGAACAACAAACAGTCAAAAGACTATGAAACACAGTAGCACAATCATCCCAGTTATAATGGAAATGCCCAAGAACTATGATAACAGCAGAAACCTGCTTTGATAATCCCAGTTACAATGGCAATGCCCAAGAACAATAGTCTGTACGGATTTTGGTACATTATGGTAATTGTGCTATGGATGACAACATTCTCATGGAGCGCAGCAACGCAGTGGGTGGAGCTCGGGAGATGGAAGCCTCTTGTATAGAACGGTGGAGATTGTTCTAAGCTTGAAACACTTCGGCTACGAAATATTCACAGGAGGTGGGAGGAAGGGTAATATGTTTTTCCCTATTGCTTGATAGAAGATTCTGATCACTAAACGGTAGTAGTTTTAAAAGGAATCCGTTGCTAGTTATCGGACTGATCTTGCAGCAGAAGAATTGATGATAATTCTGTGGTTGTGAGAAATGGTAGTAAAGATTAAATTTATAGTGAACATTACATTATATAATGTTACATAACTCAAATCTTCAAAATATGAAAGTTCATAAAAAAATCTCCTGAGGTGGAAACCTCTTTTTAGGTATTGCAGGCAAAGAGCTATTCGAGAAGAGGTTTGCACCTCGGGAGATTTGATCCCTCTCGGTGCTTGATAGAGCCTAGGATTTGGATCTAGGCCAGTTAATCATCACTCAAATCTTCAAAATATGAAAGTTCATAAAAAAAATGAAATAAGCCACTATAGATGATCTACAATAGATTTATGGATATGTAACAACTATTACAAGTGATAAGTAGCAATCCAAATGGATCCGCACCAACTTCTATAGGTATGAAAAATAGCCTATATCAATGAATTTATGATCTGGGTATTTGATATTTTTAGTGAATCTGTCCATCCCATAATAATGGATCCATACCAAAACCCATGTTGACCTAGATCACATATTTTGAATTGTAGGAAAATTATAGAAAACAATAGTTATAGGTGATCCATAGCAAAATGATGGATCTATAGAAAACTTCTACGTGTCTCATAAACGATTTATATCTCTTAAAATACCATCTCAATTTTTATGATTTTTGGTGGGTTGGTCCATCTCGACACAAGGATTCCCTCTATCAAAAATCACATTGACCTTAATCATAGATTTAAACATACAACCAACTCATTGTAAACCTAACTTTACATACATACCCCAAAATTCAAGAACTTTTTTTGCCTGTAGGAAACCTTCCAAATTCAACCATTGTTTGAGGGTTGGGAAATGAAATTATTTTAATTCAAAGAACCATTCGAACTCATTCAAATGGGTTCATGCTAAATATTATGACTTTGAAAACTAAGAAAATGTTCTAGGTTACATAATTTTCACCTATAAGAAAAATATTCCATATATATATTTTTTTCAATGGAAACCTCTTAACAGCAGGTAGATTCTCGATATTCAAATTTTCATAATATCCATTTTGAATAGGAATAGGTTTCATTATTTCACAATACTTGGTAAATTACTTAAGCAAGCAAAATTTTTCAATGCATGAAAACTCAAAAAACAGCTAGTACAAAACATACACCTACAAGAAAATTGTTTTTAAAATTTCCAACCTTTTCAAGAGATAAATCTTAGAAATTCATTAGGGGATTACATATGGATTACAACTTTCCATTGTCAATCATAAGTGGTATAGGAAAAATTCCTTCACATAGTTTTTTATGTCAAAGAGTTAGAATGTATGAGCCTACCAATGCTTTTCTAAACATAATTTACAAATTGATTGATTCTAAATAACAATCATTTGTTCATCATGATCTACATAATTTTCATAACAAATTCTCATAATAAATAATTGCATTATATTCATTTTCACACATTGAATTCATAATAGAGGAGAATATGACTTATTTTTCACTAATGGACTTGCATGGAAATTTAATAAGGATGAGTATTTTTCCACCCAATTGCAAGTAGTCTTTTGTGGATGCCACCCCCTAACCAAGATATGAGACAACTAGGGTGAAGAATATTTCTAGATATCCACCAACCAAAATACATTCACATAAAAAATATCAACCAAGAAACCCCCTCTTATGTATTTTTATCAATATCTCATTCAAACCGGCTTTGAAACTCACAACACCTACCTACACAATACATAGAATAGAATCCCCATCTACTCAACATTCCCTCAATATTTCCCTTCCCTCCAATGGTCTTTAGTGTGTGCATAGGAATTCCATCCATTGTCCAGTTTCAAATTTAACTCTATAATTATTTTTATTGGTAATTGGTTAATTTTATTATCAACTTTCTCTAGGGATTATAATGAAGTCTCTCTAAAAAAACTTGGTCTCTATTACTGCATATAATTCCTCTCTTCATTTTATTTATGAATTCCTCTCTTTATCCTCTTCTCCACAAGATTACTATGGCTTTACTTCATGGGATATTTAGTCCCCTAGTATGGCATATTTTGTTTCCAATGTAAAACCCTATTTTCTCTTCTTTGTGTCTCCTTTAAACAACTCTCCTGTTATTCAAATTTCCACCCTTTAGCATGAGGGCAATATGGAAAAACAAGTCTTAATCCAACACTTCCTATTTCCAATAAATTAGGAGATAATATGCAAAGATGTAGGAGGTGGTTATGTAAATATAGGACATGGTTAGATCCACTTCTCATATTTCCAATTAAACTATAGTATAGGCTCAACATCAATTTTTTTAACAGAAACAATTATGATGTTTCAATAAAAGGATGGGAAAACCATAAGATAAAGTACAAACTATTCAAGAACATAAAATGATATTTATCTAAGGGGCAATTACAAATAAAGAAATTATATTAAACTCATTCAAAACATCATAAGGCATCACTAACATGATTCCTGAATTCCCCTTGAGAGAAAACAAGACTTCCATCCAAGAGACTCTAAGTGATTGATTAGTTAAGATATTCTTCTACTCCTAAGACAAAGTTAATATGTGTATTAAATACTCAGTGATATAGTGATATCATTCCATTTATTTTTAGTTAAGTGGAAATGAGTTATGAGAGACAGATTGTCATTCGCTGGATTATAATTGAATGAAGAACTTGAATCTATATTGATTTATATAAAGAATTTTATTTTTCTAGATTTTACATACATGGATTAAAATCTTGTTTCATATTGTGTAGTGAAACTTTGGTATACTAATTAAGAGAAAAGGCTCCTTTACGGTAAATGGTCTTAAGTTGTTTTTATTTTGGCATATTTTTTATTGGTAACAATGAAGCTTTAGACCAACCGGCCCTATAATTGATTTCGATAGTGAAGATACGTTACAAATTAGTATCAAAGAAAATATTACAACACTAGGGCCTATATGGCCTCAGAGAAATATTGAGAAATATTGATAGTATAAAAAAAATATTACATTGATGGAGATAAAGCAATAATTGGATGAAACAATCCCATGCATATTGAATAAGTTTGACTAGTTATGGTAGGTGAATTATTTTTTAATATCTTTGTAGCTTTGGTTAATCTTATATATTTCTAAACATTGCTTGAATATTAGTAGTCTTACCATGGCCAACAATGAATTTAGTGTGAGAATTATTTTTCACCATTCTTCATGTGAAGAAAATTAGATTTTTTTGGGTGAATAAATGTTAGCCAAATTTATTTATTCTTCTTACTTGTTGGCTTTAAATTAATGTTTTTTATTTAATAGAGAGAGATTATTGCCTTTATATGCAAGTTCTATGTAGCCAAAGATCTTGTTGAATACTGTTCTATGTTAAAATATTTTATGCACAAATGAGAAGGATACAAGATCCTTAATGGCGAGGAGCTAATATTATGAACATTATTTATTGAGTCGAGTTTGTTGTCATTTTAAGGATGTCTAGAAGAACTTGAGAGTAGGTCCAAATGTAAAGTAATAAAATATTATTTTGGAAACGTTGTTAAGGCCTATTTATGTTCACTTGAAAATGGCATTTTATGCTTGTATGTGCCATGCTTACAATAAAAATCTAGCAATGAAATTTGTAAATTTACAAGTTTTTAAAATTTAAAGTTTTGTAACTAAATATATATTTTTACAATTTCATATATAAAATAAAAAAAAGAATTGTAAAACAATTAGTTACATTTTTATATATTTTTAATATTTTTTTTAATACCTTAAATTTGACTTGTATTTACCATTTATCTTTTAGTTGAAGAAAAGTACAATGGGTATCTTTAGTGTGCCACATAATTATTAACGAATATATAAATGTTTCATAAACACAATCAAATATTTAATATTTGTTTAATATTTTTTTCTATATAATGATAAAAAATATTTTTTTTAATACAAATATCCAAGGTCCTACATTTTAAGTTGTTCTGGGTAGGAAGGATAAAAAGATACATCATGATGTTTCTTAATTTTTTTTAATTTGTAATGACGGAGAGACACATTTTTATCTCCATTTATCTTAATCAATAAATAAAATCAAAATAAGAAATTTAGAGAATAATGGGAGAAAATTGGCTATCCATTATGAAAAGAATAAAGAGATGGAGATAAATTTGAAAGGATATTTCATGTGTTCTATAGCATTTGATTTCAATACATGTAACTAAGGTGGGCAATAAAGATAGGGATATGACCTATACTTCAAGAAATAAAGAGATAACTGCTGAGTGATATAATAATTTTCTTTGGCAAAGTAACTCAATGAAACTAGGTTGTACAAAAGACTTTGGTTAGGACTTGGACAAACTCTTTACCGACTTAGACTAGACTTCAGAAATATGTATTCTCCTCCAATTTGTGGTTACCAAAAAGAACTATCATCTTGATAAACATAACCATGCTCACTTTGTATCAATAAACTAACTTAATGATAAGTAGTTCATGGCTTTATGTTGGGGAATTCTCTCAAGTATTCAAGTAAATGATTCTTACTATTCTCTTTTTCCTTCATGATATTGGTTAGAATTATATTTCCTTTTAAGGTATGAAGGGAATTATTTGTTCTATGTGTATTCTTTTTTTATAGTTCAAGGAAAAATATATGGATTCTTTATATATTATTCTTATTTACTTATTTTGTTGGATTTGGTTGGTTGGTCCCTTAGCAATGCCCCATGAAAGTTCCTCTCCTCAAGCAAAGTCTATATGCATGCAATATGAAGGCCTAATTATTCTACAAGAATATCCATTCAAAGGTTGTGGTGAAGGGTTTATTGCGAAACACCTTGATCTAGAGGTCTTCAATAGTTTTTAATATATCATCCCTTAATCTTCGACAAGTTCAAAGAGAATCCCTATGAAATCTCGTAAAGTCGTAGAGGAGGATATGAAAACGATTATGGACGAGGATATCAAAATGGACCAAATTATGGAATTCTAAAGTAAGGCATTACTTGGTAATTTTCATGGTAGAGCAATAAGTGAAGCCTCTTTAAACTTCTGGGTTCAACAACGTTGGTCTCTAATCTTGGGATTTGGCCTTGTTTTAATTCATATTTTGGCCAAATGGGTTGGGATTCCAATCCAGAATGGTGGAAGATTCCATGACTAATCTGAAAGGTCACTGGTATTGCGGTCTAACATATTTATTTATGCAATACTTCTATCCTTGTTTTGTTATGCATGTTGAGTCAACAACCAAAAATATTAATATGCTGAAACTTGGGAGACTGCCGTAGGAATTGTTGACATATAAAGCTCTTATAGAGATGGGGAATTATTTGGCAAACTGTTGATTACTTATCCCACTTTCCATTGCTATGTATTTTGGTAATTTGTAAAACTCCTACTCAAAATCAAAATAGATGTTAATGATTGGCTACAAATATAAATATAAAGAACCAATGGAAAATCCTCTTATTGTCAAACTTTGCCACTAAAAAGTATAAAGAACCACTAGAAATGCCACTTATCATCAAGTTTTAAAACACATGTGAATAATTTTTCACTGAATAAGATCTCATATGCATGACCACACATTATTCCAGACAACCAAAATCCTTCTAAATCAAAGGTATGGAAAAAATAAATACAAGGGCTAAACAATTTGGAGGAAGTCAAAGTAGATGAAACACATAAAGTTGTGTAACGTGATGATTTCAAGGGACTTAACACTATTACTTAACATGAGCAAGTAGCGACAAGTTTATTTCATATTTTTAATGGGAAGAAATATCCTACCACACTCCGAAAGTCGCAAAAATATTCTACAACGCTCTGAAAGTCACAAATATATTCTACAAAACTCTGAAATTCGTTAGCTATTATGCAACATATAATTTAAAACTCACTCCTTATCCAACCTACTTTTTTCAACCATAAAAACACACATCAACATGAACAAAAACACAAGGAAAAACTTTTAACTTTGATGAAAGCAATAACAAGACTAAAAAAATAAATTATAATGAAATAAAATAAAAACAACTCAATTAATCAATACGTGTTTTAAAAGTAAAAAAAAACATTAACGGTAGAAATTTATTTTTTAAAAAGTTAAAACTTTAACGAAATAAAGAACATTATAGTTCAACATACAAATGTCAAACCTATATTTGTAGCTAAAGTCTCAAACTTTCTATTATTTTTAGAAAATACTCATTAAAATTCAATAAAGAAAATATGTGTCTACAAACGACAAACCAGTAAAAAATCTTTGTAACAAGATCAAGTTCAAAATTTTGTCAATTCTTCATAACCGCATTGAAATTTTGTGAACAACAAATCCATTTAATTAATTCATTTTTAAAAAAAAATTAATCTAACTGTAAAATTCTTTAAACGGAGATAAACTCAAAGACTCCATAATTCTTAAAAGCAATAAATCCGTAAACCAATTGTTACATTTTTCTTTTCTTTTCTGTACAAGCTGCAAACAAGTCTACCGAAAGCTACTCCAACACGTCTTTGAGCATTTTGTCAATTCCAAAAACAACATTCATACATTTGAAATGAATCTACTACCCATCGTTTTAGTTGTCATCCTCGAAAGACACGAGACAATAAAAATTATAATCCAAAATGATCATTTCTGAAGCTTGGAATGACTCGTCTACTAAATGGTTACCATTTTAAATAATATAAACAAACATGATTTCTCTACTAATTGGTGGCCATTTGAATAGATATAAATAATATTTTAGAAAAGACATGGTTGTAAATACCAATATTTGATTTTTTATTTTAAAATATATTATATTTCATGGGCCATTTAGTGATTTATAAAGGGCCGTCAAGAATCTATCTTAAAGCATTTTAAAAAAAAAGAAAAACAACTTACTAAAATGTAGAAACAAAAATATAACCATCCAAAAATAATGTTACAATGGATCATTTGAATAATTAATGTACATAATTTCATTTTTAGCTCTTCAACATGTTCCACGGTTGAAGTTTTGCATCCAACGAAATACTCAATGAAATAGGTATTCCAACATATATAAATATATACACAAAACAAGAAAAAATCGTAATCAACATTTGTAAACCTTGCTCGTAGAAAAACTTGTCCAAAAAATTTCTCCATCTTTCCAGAGTCATTCTAATAGATCAATTATTCATATATGTAATTTTAGGTAAATTATGGAATGCCATGACGACAAAATTATTACAGAAGCCGAAGTGCCAAAATTGTCAGCTTCTAAGCAAGAGAACAAACCTGAAAAGATTCATCACCACAAGGATAAAATTGTTAGTGTGAAGCAAAGTCACAATAAGACAATAAAACGAACAACCAATATGAGAGGTTATTTCATGCGCAACTTTTTCAATACCATAGAAAAAATGATAGATTAAGAGAGAGAATCCAAAAATAAAATGATTAAAATGGACTCGAAATAACAATAACTTCATTGAAAATAGAACTACAATTTAAAGTGCAAGAAATCCATCACGTCGAATGTCTGAGAATAGACCTCATAAGTAAGATTCAAGTGAGAACTACATCATGGCATTCTCCCTGTATGTAATTAATCCACCCTTCAAAGCAAATAATGCTTTCAACTGCTCCACATTATGAGCCTAATGCATGGCTCATCTCAGAGACATTATTGAATCCAAATTTAGAAGTTGAAATGTCAGAAAAATAATTTGAATGGTGTCCTTAAACCAAAACCAAGAACCAAATTTCTTCTCAAGCCAAAAAAAGGTGGGCCTTCTTACCCCAAATAGGGTGTCTCTCCCGACAAGCACACAAGATGACGCATGCACCCACTACGTTCCAACTCATGAAGTAATAGGTGGCGGCGGAGGAAGAAAGGGCATGCATTTAACACTACGATAATGAAGGTTACTTGGAATTGAAATGAAAGGACAAGGATGGTTACTAACACAATTGTATCATCATACCCGCAGAGTAGTTATCAGTACCCCAAATTATTCATGGGAATATAGAATCAAGATATAGTTGCACTCCAATTCTACTGCAGCACAAGCAGAAAATCCTATCATCGATTCATAGTCTTGGTAAATTCATGGTCATTTCCTCTCGGGCTCAAGATTTGCTAACTAATACGCCGCTTCTAGTGGGATACTCATCTCTGGTTTGAGGCTTTCTGACTATTTCAAAGCAGTAGGGGGTGCCTTTTTTCCTATGCCTCGTCTTCCATCCACACCATAAACCCTTTTCTTGACTTTTCCCTTTCTCCACGAACAAAATCGTTGGTCGTGGCAGAGAAAGGAAAGCTCACAAGAGCAACAAGAGGATTATGGGTGCTAGGGTGAAGGAGGCTATGGAATATGTCGTTGCCTATCAAAGAGAAATTCTGATGCACATTCAAAAATCTATTTCGTGGGCTAAGGATGATGTGAAGGTAGAGAGGGAATTCGTGTACAAGGACAAGGTCGAATGCATCATTGGTACTTGGGTTCCTGAAACGGGTACCTCCATTAGCAAGGATACCAAATATCTAAAGACTATCATCTCACCTTGTACTGACACATGAAGGATTTGATGGGTAAATATCTGTTGGAAAAACAAAAGTTGACCCGACTAAATGACATTCAGGTTGAGTTGAAAAACCAGGATCCCAAATTATCACCTTGTATTGGCACATGGAGGCTTTGATGAGTGTTATCTCTATGGTTGTTTTTCATTTTATCCTAGGGTTTTATATTTTTTCTTTATTTTGAGTTCATAACTTTAGTATTACCTTATTTCTTTTTTATACCTTTGTGTGTTATGATTTCTATATTTTATTGTGATTTATTTTTGAAGGCTCAAATCATTTATTGTTTAAAGTTATGTACTTGTATTAAGAGCAAGAGTTTTTATGATAAAATCAAGTATAAAGTGGGTTATATAAAATGGCAACATTTCTTAGAAAGAAAATAATTGCATCGCTGCCAGATGGTTTTATTCATAATATCATTTTAAAAGTTGATAATGGAACGAAAATATATGGATATATTAAACACATGGTAAAGATTGTACATTTGACACGATTGGTACTATGGTTTAAAGCATCATCAATATTCCTTGAAGGTATGTCTAAATGATGAATGAGCTTGTTGATCGTGGCACTCATTTACTTTCACAAGTGTTCTTTGTATGAAGTCGAGGCATTGGATATGATGGACAATGATACCAGTATTGACAGTGTTGACATTGATATATTCCATATTTCATTAGACTTGTTTTATGCTACTGTTTTGAATTACAGTAGGTCTGTGTAGTTTGTATTGTGAAGAATTTGCAGAATGCCGAAGGTAGAAATAGAGGAAGACGCATATATTTTGGTGAAAAGAAGACCCGGAGGTTTGATTTGTAGACTAGACCCTGATAATACACAATGGATAATGCAATTTCCAAGATCAGCCTAGTTAATGAGAAATGCGGGTTGGTTTTTTTCCTGTGAAAAGTTGCAAGGTTATAATACACAGGTGACTCGGGCCTTCATCAAAAATTACAAAGGAGTGGTTTAGCTCAAGAATTTGAAGGCTATGGTGAATGAAGAATCTATTCCAAAAGCAATAGGGGTTCCAGCACAAGGAGAAAGGTGGTTTAAACATCAGGATTTTCAGGGAAACTATGCTAGAGTTCTTGTTGCCAGGGTTTGAGAAGTTGGACTAGAAGAATGGTATTCATGTAAGTAAGATAAAACCCAATTGGCAAATTCCTTTGGAAATGGTTCAGAATTATATCACTTGTGAAGGTCGCTATGATAGAATCCTCAAATGTCATTTAAGGTTGTTAATGCATCTCAATGGAAGTTTAAAACTTAATCTCCCATTTTATCTGTTAAAAAGCTTGCAAAAGATGGTCACATGGGTTCAAGCCCATCTAGAACACACTGCTCGTTCTATATACCACCAGGGTTTGATAAAATTATTGCTGATTTCACAATTGAATAAAGAAGGATGAACTTGGGAAAGTTTTTTTTGTCGGAGTTAGGGTTTGAAGAAAAGATCAAAGAAAAGGGAAAAAGGGGAGCAGAAGACTTGAACCAACAAACGAAAAATCATGAAGAACAGACTGAGCATATTGCAGCAAAAGGAAAGGGATTTGTAGAAAAGCCAAACCAAATAAATAACTTGTTTCCTGAAGCTTCAGTTATAGATGAAAACCCTGAAACATTGAGTATGGTTCTAAAAAATATAACTTCAAAGGAAGAAGAACGAGTTCAGGTTTTGAATCCAGAAGGCATTAGTTTGAAGCCTAGGACTAGGCTAAGGAGTAAGATGCAGACAAAAATGGAATTAGTGTATATTCCAAAGAATAGAAATGAAGACTGTGGAGAGATTGTAATGGTAAATGATTCTTTCAGTGAGGAAACTATACACGCATCCAAGGATCAATACTATTTAGATAATGAAAATTTCATTGATATTCAGGGTGTTCCAGGATCTATACCTAAAATATTTTGCACAAGTAAACAGGTGTATTTTGAAGACTGTTCAGTATCAAAATTTCCATAAGAAGATGAAGTTCTTATGAAAGAAAAGGCTATTGAAATAGCTCCAGAATTGAACCAGATTAAAAAGTCTCTACAGACATATAAGGAGCAAACCAAGTTTTACAGAGTATCAATGAAAAGTTAATGACTGTAAATAAAAGGTTACGAGAGGACTTGGAGGAAAAAGAAGTCGATTACCAAAAGCTACTTTCAATATCTAAAGACATCTTGAAAGAGAAGAGAGCCATCCAGAAGCAATATGAACACATGAAGACCCAGACTCTGAGAGGCGCACAATCAAATGGAGAATAAGGATGCTGAATTTGCTAGATTGCAAAAGAGATCCCAGGTTTTAAGTGATTTGACTGTTTTAGCAGAAGCTTCTAAGAGTCTTTAGACTTAGGATGATAGTTGGCTTTGAAAGCAATTAGGGTTTGACATATGTCTATTTTTATTTCTATTTGTATTACACTTGTATTAAGTCTATTTTAGAAGATCAACTTTTCTATTTTTGAAGAAATTCAATCCATAAAAATAGGATCTGATAATTATCTCAAAAAACTCAGAAGTTTTTTATATAAGTGATAGTAGCTATATATGAAAGGGGTGGAAATTGGAGATGGGAATTCAATTTTGATATGTACTGTAAGACATAAAACTCTTTGCATCTTTAATACATTATTTACTTTGATATGATTATGGTTATGAGATGGTCTTGTTCTTTTTATGAATTGTATTTTTCATGATTTATCCTGTGTATGGTCAATTAAAATCCATTACATTATTCTTACGATAAAATACAGTTACCATTTAACATTTAGTGATAGAACCAAGTCCATTCCATAAATTCATGCTCGTACTCCTCCTGTTATTGAATTTTGTATTTTATTTTATGTCATACAGCTCTATGATGGTTATTTGATTTTCCTGTATCTTTTGATTATATACCAATTCTGTTTTGATTTTGATTTTATAATATTGAATTATCTTTAAAGATTTCTCTGAGCTTGAACCCCAGTAGTCTAGGTTCAACTTTAGGGATAACAATGAGTAAATCTTGTTGGAAAAACAACATGTGACTCAACTCAATGACATTCAAACTGATTTGAAGAACCAGGATCCAAAACAACTAAATGATAGTCATACTGAGTTGAAGAACCAGGATCCAAAATTAGTTGTGATAGCAAAGATTTCCCATGGAGTCTTCTTAGTAGAAGAAACCTCAGTTGAGACCTCTGGTTCAAAGGTTCCTCCAATTCCACCCACTTTCTAATGATGATCAAATCATTTGGCAGTTATTCTTTTAGTACTTTTATGTTAGCAACAACTCTAGATACTTTAGGTTTTTCAATTCTCCCTGACATACAAATAGAAAGAAGAGAATTATAGGCTCTTATAGCAAAGAAACACTCTTTCAAAATGATAAACTCATGTTTTGTATTTGGTCTGGTTTCAATCTGGCTAGCTAGCCCCAATTCTTGGATCCTTTCACTACAAGATCTTATTTGAAATTATTGGCTCCTTTCACTACAAGATCTTATCTGGAATCCTTGGCTTCTTTCACTACAAGATCTTACAAGATCTTATCTTAAATTCTTAGCTCCTTTCACTACAAGATCTTATCTAAAATTTTCTATGCTTTGGAAACAAAGAAAAGTTGTGGAATTGTATTGCATTTTGGAAAATTTTCTATGCTTTTGGAATCTTTGTCTTAGTATCTAAGAATAATGCAGCAAGTCTTCATAATGTGATGCACTATATGCAAGACAAATGTCAAACGTGCTTGAAAGTAAATATCAATAAATTTTCATTGTAACGTACCATGCAATGCAGTTGTGACAGACAAAACAAAATTTCAGAATAAAGTATATGTAACCAACCAGGAATCAGAACGATTTTCCAACATGAAAACAAGTATGAAAAACTCTTAGGAAACATCTCCTAGATGTTTTCTTAAAGAATTTCAAAACATAAAGGCCATTTAAATGATGTAGAAGTGTGAGCGGGTCAAATGACATAAATTATGAAATCCGATATTAAAGGAAATATAGTAATAATTAATATAAAATCAGAGATTTGCAAATATCAATCAATTTTGCATTGTCACGTACCATGCATTGCAGTTGTAACGAAACACAATCTCAACGGTATCAAGTTTTTCCATCGATCTCCTTCTTTTTCTCTTTTTTTTTTCCTTTTAATCTTTTTCTTTCTCCCAGATATTTGTTCAACATTCTCGTCCTCTCTTCTGCTCCTCGTGCCAATGGATTCTTTTAAAACAACATATTGATTGGTTTCATGCTTCCCTTCAAGCTCCATCGATCCATAATCCTTTAGGGTTTAGGGTTATTGTTGGATAGGAGTTAGAAGTTATAAGGGTTATATCTATGTTAAGTGTTATATGGGTTTATGGTTAGGGGATAATAATTGGGGTTTTCTCGAGATATTAATAAGGTATATTAGGGGTTAAAGGGTTATGTCTAATAAGTGTTTTAACTAAATAAGGTTATAGATTTTAGGGATTATAATAATTTGGGGATATAAGGTAATGGTTTATACATGATACAATTTATGGGTGATAAGGCAAGGAGTTAGAAATTATACGGATTAATTATCATAATGGTTCAAAGTTGGAGCTTAGTGGGTAGGGTTAAAGGGTTATAGGAGTTATGAATGATATGGGTTATAAGGAGTTAATGGATATGGAGGTTAAAACTTATAAGGGTTCATGGTTGGGGTCATGGGGGAGGGACTTAAGGTAATGTAATTTAAAATTATAAGTTTTTAAGTGGTTACAAGTTATACGTATGGAGTTGAAGTTAAAGGGTGAGAGGGGATAGAGATTTGTACAAATGAGAGGTTATAGGATACAATGGTTATTAGGGTTTGTTATTATAAGGGTTTGGTTAGAGGGGTCATTGTTTAGTGTTTACAATAGTTGTGGGAGGGAAATGTGGGTAGTATGGTTTAAGATTTATATTGGCTATGGGTCATATGGGTTAAGGTTTACAAGGGTTATCGGTTAAGGGTAATATGGGTTAGGGATTAAGAGTAATAAGGGTTAAGGTTTATAATTATAAAGACTTGGGGATTTCTTATAATGGTGAAGAAGTAGGTCAAAGGATTGATTTTGTAAAAAAAAAATACTTTAGAGCAAAATGTGCCTAAAATTAAATGATATGCTCAAGTAGTACAACAATTATTTTATAAATGTGTTTCAATAAAGATCAACAATCTAAAGCTTTGATGTAAAAAAAGAAAACTCATAGGTTTTACATTGGAAACAATATATTCCATACTAGGGGACTAAATATCCCATGAAATAAAGCCATAGTAAGCTTGTGGAGAAGAGGATAAAGAGAGGAATCCATAAAGAAAATGAAGAGAGGAATTATATGCAGTAATAGATACCAAGTATTTTAGAGAGACTTCATTACAATCCCCAGAGAAAGTTGATAATAAAATTAACCAATCACCAATAACAAAATTCTAGAGTTAAATTTTAAATTGGACAATGGATGGAATTGCTATGCACACAATAAAGAGCATTGGATGGAAGGGAGCTATTGAGGGAATGTTGAGTAGATGAGGATTCTATTATATGTGTTGTGTGGGTAGGTGTTGTGAGTTTCAAAGCTGGTTTGAATGAGATATTGATAAAAATACATAAGAGGGGGTTTCTTGGTTGATATTTTATATGTGAATGTATTTTGGTTGGTGATATCTGAAAATATTCTTCACCCTAGTTCTCTCATATCTTGGTTAGGGGATGGAATCCGCAAAAGACTACATGTAATTGGGTGGAAAAATACTGATCCTTATTAAATTTCCATGCAACTCCATTAGTGAAAGATAAGTGTATGAATTCAATGTGTGAAGATGAATATAATGCAATTATTTATTATGAGAATTTGTGTCACATACCCCAATTTTGTAAAATAAGGTTAATTGTTTTAATTATATTTCCTAAGACATTATGTTAAATTTAATGCTAAGTAGGAACTGATGACTCGGCAGAGTCAAAAGAAGTGGAATGTAATTCTAAATATTTTATTATTAATATATAAAATGTGGAGACAACAGCATGGGAGAGCTGTTAATAAGAGGTTACTGGTCAAACTGGTGGATGGAACTAGGTGGAGGGAAAAAGACAAGTGGCAGCATCCTCAAACACTTCCTAAGTTGCAGGTGGCAACTTCCCTATAATTGGGGTCATGATCCCCCAAGAAAGTGGGATCAGATCAAGTGGCTCAATAAATGACAACTAACCCAAAAAGACCTAGGCAATCTTTTAAAAGTACCCAATGAATAGAGCTGAGGCTGCTCAGTTATTTTCCAGAGAAGAATCATTCAGGTGGAATGATATTCAGGAAATTCATTGGGGAAAAAGGGAAAAACAGTAAGGAATTTGTTCTGAGAGGAATGCTACAGTAACTTGGTTTATTACAGCTTGTTAGCTGGGAGAACTTACTGATAAGTTCAGATTTGATACTGAGTTTGAAGACTGGTATTTGACTATTGCTGCACCTAGTTCCAGCCAGGGAGACCAGAGCAAGCTCAGGGGTCCTGAGGAGTCGTTGTTTGAGCGCTCTCCAGGAGTTGGTAGGGAGGAACGGCCTCCCATTACTGTTGTTGTCCAAACAGGTTCTGTCACCTAACTGTCTTTGTTTTAATCACTATGAATGGTTGAATGTTATGCTAGTAGTTTACGATATAAAAATTTAAATGGTTTAGTGATGTAAATGTTTTAGTTTATCAGTAATAAAATCTGTTGATGAAAAATAAGAACCCACTGTGTTTTTCCTCATCTGGGTTTTACCAGACCGTACTCCAGCACATGGATAAAATTAAACAAGGATAGCATGATGAGATTGCAGAATAATAGATTGTTTCTTATCTATTTTCAGAAAAGATATTTTACTGACAGTTGTATGAGTTCATAGTTAAAAACTATTTCCTTGTACAGTATTTATTTTCAGTAGTCCTTTTATTTTAAAACAAATAGAAGAATATAATAATCGTATTGAAGTAAGGTTAGACTAGGTATACCTGCGGTTTAAGCCTTACAATTGTTTTCTTCCAGTTTTAAAGAATTTAACTTCTATATGTTGAAATAACAACACTAAAAGTAGGAGTAATTAGATATTGTTTAAACTCTACCGTTAGACCAAACTGTGTTAAATTTTATGTAAGATTAGTGATGTCATCTTTTTCATTATTTTTCCTTTCTTCTTATTAGACTAATCTTGAACAATATCTAGAGCTGTTATTCTATTTTTCATAAATTAAAAATGAATGCTAATATATATTTTTATACGAGATAGATTCTAAGTAATATTATTTGATATATATATATATATACAGATATTATAACCAAACAGACAAACTAAATATTAACAGAACTTTATTAAGTATTTAGCATAAATGGCACTACGACAAATAGATAACAGAATGCTATAAAATAAACTAAATATTAACCATGGAAACATTGGTACTCTCAGGAGAGATAATATCTTTATAGTATTAATAACTATAAACTTCTATTACATACGATATAGGAGTATTATCATTGTTGAATTTAAGGTAATGTTCTTATTACATTAATTGTAACTGGAACTATTTATATTTTCTGTACAACAAGGTAATTAAACAGTACTTAAGAACATTATTAAAATAAAATAAAAAAATACAGAAACCCTATATCATTGAAGGGTATAAACTATATATCAATAGTTACAGCTCTTATTAACAAGTAAGTCAATTTATAAACCAGGTACAGAAACCCTAATGATATCATTAACAGTAAAAAAATCAAATGCATACTTGA
This sequence comes from Pseudotsuga menziesii, assembly GCA_001517045.1. Classification (NCBI taxonomy): domain Eukaryota; kingdom Viridiplantae; phylum Streptophyta; class Pinopsida; order Pinales; family Pinaceae; genus Pseudotsuga; species Pseudotsuga menziesii. Next base: position 375,830 of record LPNX010693046.1, read on the forward strand.
GCAGGAATTAAATAACAGAATGGTAGAATGCTCGTCTATCGAGCTTAACTTATATTATAAAATATAACTAGTAACCCTCACAATTGCAGAAACGCAGCATAAACTTAGCAGTAATGTAAAAAGGGACGAAGTCATTTTCTTTAATGTCAAAATTTAGGGTAAAACCCTAATCATCCAGAATATACAAAGTTAAAAATTGTAAAATCCAGTTCAATAATTTTACTCACGGCCGCACTGAAAATTTACATAGGGAGGCTTTTACAGCCTGTTCTTTTACATTAACACAGTATTATATACAAAAACAAAATGTACACTCACGACCGAATTCGGAGAGCCCTGCGGTAAGCTGGGGTCTTAACAAACCATGAAGAACGACGAAACAAACAACCAAAACAACCAGAACCCATGAGGGTCTTCCAGGCCGCAACGACCAACCCTTAACCTTCCACAAGGGTTTAAACAAGATGGGACGGCCATGGAAAAGTCCAGGGCTTACCGAAGGATAGCAAACTGCTCCTATCTCACGCTGTTTTCCCCCGAATGTTGAAGCTATCACCTGTAACAAGAAGGAAATAATATTAATACTTGCTTACAGATTAATCGTTCTTACTTATAAAGAAACAGACTGCGAAGTATCTTAGGTAACAACAGCTTCATACCTAGAATTTGAGGGAAGCGTGACCTCCTACAAACAGAAAGACAACCACCAGTGCGAGTAGAAGGAGACCTTTCATCGCTGCAAGGAGGTAGGGAGAAGTTACTGACAGAGCCAATAGCACAGCGACTGAGAGCACATCGACTGAGTGCACAACAACTAAGTGCAAGGATACACGGATAACTTTCACAATAATAATCTAAAACTTAGTAGAGAAACCACATTTCTCCCTAACGAGCCGCAGAAGGGATAACACTCACACAGTAAGGCTTTTTTCGGAGAAGAGCAAGCTAACGAGGGTGAATCATGCGGTAAACAGTTGTAGCATTACTCACAGTGACAAGCAAAGGGAAGTTTCACAGTTGAACGACTGGAGCCGAGAACGATGGAGCAGGAGACCGGGAAAAAGAATGACGAGTTAGGGTCAGAGGTGCCCCTTTTTAACCTCATAACGCTTGGCCAAAACTATGCCACGTCTCACTACAAATAATTTACACACAGTGGGTAAATTCCCATAGTCGTCTGGGAGCAAGCACGAGGAACGATTTATCAATTATTTGGCTGAGTTCAAAGGATTCAACTATAATCATCAGCCGAAGTCAACCTATCATTTGCAAAATGATAACAAGAACTCATCAATATATAAACCTTGTTAATGGTGTAAGATTCAAAACAATCCATGACAACACCTTATAATATAACACCATTTATATTTTTTGTAAATCGAATCTTAACACTATGTTCATCGTATGCTTAATTAGTACTACGACTTATAACTTCTTAACATGTTATTTTCACACATTAAACCATTGATTAGAAATTATACTCTATCAAGGGTGATAATTGCATGACATAATCTTCTGCACAAGCTTGGAATGTATGAGTTAAAGGTTTAAAAGAGTTTTCTTTAGAGTTAATCCTTAAACTTGTAATGTCATGGTCTTGTTCATGACCTCCCCATCTAGGTGAATGACTATTTGTCTTTCAACACTTTACAATCTTAATAGAATAAGTTTTGTAACATGATTATAAGAGGGAAGTATAATATATATGGGTAAGTAAGAACAATACTTATACAAGTATTCAATCAACATCTATATAATAATTATAGAATATACTAATGGTTGACATTAAGGAGGTTTGTAGAATCAACCATAGTAATTATCCTGTTAATAATGTTAACCCCTTTTGGTCTTGCCATATTTATCTAGGTTGATAAATACATACAAGAGGAGATAGTAACCAAATATTTTTTTATGAATGCATTATCTGGAATAAATGTTCTTCATCTAGAATTTATCACATATAAGGGTGAAGCCATTAATCTCTTAAGAGAAGTTTTTATCAACGTAATTGTTACACCTTAAAAACTTTTATGTCGTACATTCTTTTAAGGGATAGAATAAAAGCCGGTTTATGGTAGTTGACCTAACAGACCTAAGATAAGCTTAGTATGCTTTGATTCAATTGTAGTGTAAGTAAGACTTGATACATCAGTATGAGTATATCCCTTTCAGTAGGTAATTTGATAATAGTAACAATGAATTGTAAACCCCATCATTAATACTTATCACGATGTAAATGTATTTATGCATTCTTGAAAGTAAACTTTTGATTTTATAAACCTGCCATTTATTACTCTACCTGTAAGTAAAATTTATTAAGATCTTTTGACACTGACAACTATGATAGATATCAGACAGTTCAGTAATCTTTAAGAAACATAAATATACTTCTAGTAGAAATAAGAACATTTAATGGATTTACCTCAATAAGCATTGATATGTGCTTAGCAATTATTGTCTTACTGAACTTTTGATTTGCAGTAAACTTGTACATAAAGACTTTAGAATTTTTACATGCAGCAACCAATCTTCTTACCTGTAACCTGTAAGGACAGAAGATACTTTCTGCATTAGCTCGAAAGCTAAGTAAGCCCAGTTCTTTTCTTTCATGATAGCCCCACCTTATGGTCGCAACAAGAAACAAGTCAGTAAACTGAAAAGAACTGTTCTATCACTATTCACAACCAACAGATGAATTCAAATAGCAAGCTAGTAACATATAACTAATTAAATGATTAGTTAACTGCATTTATGTTAATGTTATGCAAATTTTAAAAAAAATTAAAAATTTCGGAAAATTTGGGGTTTTGACAATTTGTTATGAAAATTATGTAGATCATAATGAGCAAATGATTGTTATTTAGAATCAATCAATACGGTAAATTATGTCTAGAAAAGCATTGATAGGCTCATACATTCTAACTCTTTGACATCAAAAACTATGTGAAAGAATTGTTTCTATAACACTTATGATTGACAATGGAAAGTTGTAATCCATATGTAATCCCCTAATGAATTTCTAAGATTTACCTCTTGAAAAGGTTGGAAATTCTAAAACAATTTTCTTGTAGGTGCATGTTTTGTACCTAGTTGTTTTTTGAGTTTTCATGCATTGAAATTTTTTGCTTGCTTAAGTAATTTACCAAGTATTGTGAAAGAATGAAACCTATTCCTATTCAAAATGGATATTATGAAAATTTGAATATCGAGAATCTACCTGTTGTTAAGAGGTTTCCATTGGAAAAATTAAAATATGGAATATTTTTCTTATAGGTGAAAGTTATGTAACCTAGAACATTTTCTTAGTTTTCAAAGTCATGATATTTAGCATGAACCATTTTGAATGAGTTGGAATGGTTCTTTGAATTAAAATAATTTCATTTACCAACCCTCAAACACTGGTTCAATTTGGAAGGTTTCCTACATGCAAAACAAAGTTCTTGAATTTTGGGGTATGCATGTAAAGTTAGGTATACAATGAGTTGGTTGTATGTCTAAATTTATGATTAAGATCAATATGATTTTTGATAGAGGGAATTCTTTTGTCGAGATGGACAAACCCACCAAAAATCATAAAAATTGAGATGGTATTTTAAGAGATATAAATCGTTTATGAGACATGTAGGTTTTCTATAGATCCATCATTTTGCTATGGATCACCTATAACTATTGTTTTCTATAATTTTCCTACAATTCAAAATATGTGATCTAGGTCAACATGGGTTTTGGTATGGATCCATTATATTGGGATGGACACATTCACAAAAAAATCAAATACCCAGATCATAAATTAAGTGATATAGGTAATTTTTCATACCTATAGAAGTTGGTGTAGATCCATCTGGATTGCTACTGATCACTTGTAATAGTTGTTACATATCCATAAACCTATTATAGATCATCTATAGTGGCTTATTTAGATTTTTTTATGAACTTTCTTATTTTGAAGATTTGAATGATGATTAAAAAGGGTATTAATTGTCATGATTAACAAATAACACTCAGGAATCATGTTAGTGATGCCTTATGATGTTTTGAATGAGTTTAATATCATTTCTTTTTTTGTAATTACCCCTTGAGAGAAAACAAGGCTTCCATCCAAGAGACCCTAAGTGATTGATTAGTTAAGATATTATTCTACTCCTAAGACAAAGTTAATATGTGTATTAAATACTTATGCTATAGTGAATGTATCATTCCATTTATTTGTAGTTGACATAATTGTGGAAAGGAGTAAAGAGAGACACCTTGTCATTCACTGGATTATAATTGAATGAAGAGCTTGAATCTATATTGGTTTATATAAAGAATTTTATTTTTTTAGATTTTATATACATGGATTAAAATCTTATTTCATATTGTGTAGTGAAATGCCAAACTTTGGTATACTAATTAAGAGAAAAGGCTCCTTTTTGTAAATGGTCTTAAGTTATTTTTATTTTGGCATACTTTTTATTGGTAACAATGAAGCTTTAAACGAGCAGGCCCTATAATTGATTTCGATAGTGAAGATACGTTACAAATTAGTATCAGAGAAAAGATTACAACACTAGGGCCTGCATGGGCTCAAAGAAATATTGAGAAATATTGACAGTATAAAAAAAATCTTACATTAATGAAGATCAAACAATGATTAGATGAGACAAGCCCATGCCTATTGAATAAGTTTGATAAATAATGATAGGTAAATTATTTTGTAATAGCTTTGTAGCTTTGATTAATCTTATCTATTTCTAAACATTGCTTGAATATTAATATAACATGGCCAACAATGAATTTAGTGTGAGAATTGTTTTGCACCATTCTTCATGTGAAGAAAATTAGATTTTTTTGGATGAATGAATGTTAGCCCATACAAGTTTATTTATTTTTCTTATTGTTGGACTTTAAATTAATGTGTTTTTTTTTATTATTATTTATTTTTCTTATTGTTGGACTTTAAATTAATGTGTTTTTTTTATAGAGAGATTATTGCCTTTATATGGAAGTTCTCCGTGGCCGATGATCTTGTTAAATAATGTTCTATGTTAAAATATTTTATGCACAAATGAGAATGATACAAGATCCTGAAAGGAAAGGAGCTAATATTATGAACGTTATTTATTGAGTCGAGTATGTTGAATGTCACCTTTTGGGAAGTTGTCAGTATGAGGATGTCTAGAAAAACTTGGCAGTAGATCCAAATGTTAAGTAATAAAATATTATTTTGGAAACGTTGTTAAGACCTAGTTATGTTCACTTGAAGATGGCATTTTATGACTAGCAATTTAACATGTATGTACCATGCTTACATAAATTTGTAAATTTACAAGTTTAAGTAAATATATATTTACAATTTCATATATAACTTAAAAAGAAGAATTGTAAAACAATGTCTTACATTTTTACATATTTTTAATAAAATTTTTTATTAATATTTAATATTTTAAATTTGAGTTTTATTTACAAATTATCCTTTATAGTTCAAGAAAAGAACAATGGCTATCTTTAGTGTGCCACATAATTATTAACGAATATATCAATTTTTCATAAACACAATCACATTTTTTATACTTATTTAATATTTGTTTAATATTTTTTCAATATAATGATAAAAAGATAGTGTTTTTTATACAAATATTCAAGGTCCTGCATTTTAAGTTGTACTTGATAGTAAATCAACATTTTTTATACTTATTTAATATTTGTTTGATATTTTTTTATACTTATTTAATATTTGTTTAATATTTTTTTATATAATGATAAAAAATAGTGTTTTTTTATACAAATATCCAAGGTCCTACATTTTAAGTTGTTCTTGGTGGGAAATTAAGAAAACCAAAAATATTCTTTTGAAGAGGTTAAAAAGGTAGAGCATGATTTTTCTTAATTTTTTTAATTTGTAATGCTCGAGACACATATTTTTTATTTTCATTTATCTTAATTAATAAATAAAATTAAAATATTTTTTTTAGAAAATAATTGAAGAAAACTAGCTATCTATTATGAGAAAAAATAAAGAGACAGAAGATAAATTTGAAAGGATATTTCATTGTGTTCTATGGCATTTGATTTCAATACATGTAAGTAAGGTGGGCAATAAAGATAGGGATATGACTTATACTTCAAGAAATAAAGAGATAACTGCTTAGTGCTACAATAATTTTCCTTGGCAAAGTGACTCAATGAAACTAGGTGGTGCAAAAGACTTTGGCTAGGACATGGACAAAATATTTACCGACTTAGACTAGACTACGGAAATATGTATCCTCCTCCAATTTATGGTTACCAAAAAGAACTATCATCTTGCTAAAGATAACTATACTCACTGTGTATCAATAAACTAACTCAATGATAAGTAGTTCATGGCTTTATGTTGGAGAATTTTCTCAAGAATTCAAGTAAAGGAGTCTTACTATTCTCTTTTTCCTTCATGATGTTGGTTAGAATTATATTTCCTTTTAAGGTATGAAGGGATTTATTTAGTATTATATGCGTATTCATTTTTTTATAGTTTAGGAAAAAATATATAGATTCTTTATATATGATTCTTATTCACTTATTTCGTTGGATTTGGTTGGTCTGTCCCTCAGCAATGCCCTGTGAAAGTTCCTCTTCTCAAGCAAAGTCTATCTTCATGCAATACGAAGGCCTAATTATTCTACAAGCATATCCATTCAAAGGTTGTGGTGAAGGGTTTATTGCGAAACACCTTGATCTAGAGGTCTTCGACAGTTTTTAATATATCATCCCTTAATCTTCGACAAGTTCAAAGAGAATACCTATGAAATCTCGTGAACTCATAAAGGAGGATATGAAAATGATTATGGATGAGGATATCAAAATGTACCAAATTATGGAATTCTAAAGTAAGGAATTACTTGGTAATTTTAATGGTAGAGCAATAAGTGAAGCCTCTTTAAACTCCTGGGTTCAACAACATTGGTCTCTAATATTGGGCTTTGGCCTTGTTCTTCATATTTTGGCCAAATGGGTTGGGCTTACAATCCAGAATGGTGGAAGATTCCATGACTAATCTGCAAGGTCACTCATATTGGGGTTCAACATATTTATTTATGCAATAGTGGTATCCTTGTTTTTATATGCATGCTGAGTCAACAACCAAAAATATTAATATGTTGAAACTTGGGAGACTGCCATAGGAATTGTTGACATATAAAACTCTTATAGAGATGGGGAATTATTTGGGAAACTGTTGATTACTTCTCCCACTTTCCATTTCTATGTAGTTTGGTCAGTTGTAAAACTCCTACTCAAAATCAAAATTGATGTTAATGATTGGCTACAAATATAAATATAAATAACCAATGGAAACACCTCTTATTGTCAAACTTTACCACTAAAAAGTATAAAGAACCACTAGAAATGCCTCTTATCATCAAGATTTTAAACACATGTGAATAATTGTTCACTGAATAAGATCTCACATGCATGACCACACATTATTCCAGACAACCAAAAGCCTTTTAAATCAAAGGTATGGAAAAAACAAATACAAGGGCTAAACAATTTGGAGGAAGTCAAAGTAGATGAAACACATAAAGTTGTGTAACAATATGTTCTAAAGGGACTTAACACTACTACTTAACATGAGCAAGTAGCGACAAATTTATTTCAGATTTTTAATGGGTAGAAATATCCTACCATACTCTGAAAGTCGCAAAAATATTCTGCAACGCTCTGAAAGTCATGGAAATATTCTACAACACTCTGAAAGTCATCAGATAATACGTAGCATAGAATTTAAAACTCACTCCTTATTCCACCTACTTTTTTCAATCATAAAAACACACATCAACATGAACACAAACACAAGGAAACACTTTTAACTTTGATGAAAGCAATAACAATACTCAAAAAATAAATTATAATAAAATAAAATAAAAACAACTCAATTGATCAATACATGTATTAAGATGTAAAAAAACATTAATTGTAGAAATTTATTTTAAAAAGGTTATACTTTAACGACATAAAGAACATTATAGTTCAACATACAAATATCAAACTTGTATTTTTAGCTAAAGTCTCAAACTTTCTATTCTTTTTAGAAAATACTCATTAAAATTCAATAAAGAAAATATGTGTCCACAAATGACAAACCAACAAAAAATATTTGTAACAAGATCAAGATCAAAATTTTGTCAATTCTTCATAACCGCATTGAAATTTTGTGAAAACCAAATCCATTCAATAAATGCATTTATTAAAAAAATTTAATCTAGCTGTAAAATTCTTTAAACAAAGATACACTAAAAGACTCCATGATTCTTAAAAGCCATAAATCCATAAAGCAATTGTTACATTTTTTTCTTTTCTGTACAAGATGTAAACAAGTCTACCCAAAGCTAATCCAACAAGTTTTTGAGCATTTTGTCAATTCCAAAAACAACACTCATACGTTTGAAATGAATCTTTTACCCATCGTTTTTAGTTGTCAGCCTCAGAAGACATGAGACAATAAAATTTCTACTCCAAAATGATCATTTCTGAATCCTGGAATGATTGGTCTACTAAATGGTTACCATTTTAACCGATTATAAACAACATGATTTCTCTACTAAATGGTGACCATTTGAACAAATATAAATAATATTTTAGAAAAGGCATGGTTGTAAATACCCATATTTGAATTTTTATTTTAAAATATATTATCCATATTTCATGGGCCATTTAGTGACTTATAAAGGGCTGTCAAGAATATATCTTAAAGCATTTCAATCAAAATGAAAAACAACTTATTGAAATGCAGAAACAATGAAATCGGCATTCCAACATATATAAATATATACACAAAACAAGAAAATATCATAATCAAAATCTGTAAACCTTGATCATAGAAAAAATTGTCCAAAAAATTTGTCCATCTTTCTAGAGTCATTCTAATAGATCAGTTATTCATATATGTAATTTTAGGTAAATTATGGAATGCCATGACGACAAAATTGTTACAGAAGCCGAAGTGCCAAAATTGTCTGCTTATCAGCAAGAGAACAAACCTGAAAAGATTCATCACCACAAGGATAAAATCGTTAGTGTGAAGCGAAGTCATAATAAGACAATAAAACCAACAACCAATATGAGAGGTTATTTAATGAGCAAAGCAAAAATGATAGATTAAGAGAGGGAATCCAAAAACAACATGAACAAAATGGGACTCTAACTAACAATAACTTCATTGAAAATAGAACTGCAAAATAAAGTGCAAGAAAGCCAGCACATCGAACGTTTGAGAATAGACCCCATAAGTAAGATTCAAGTGAGAATTGTGTCATGGAATTCTCCCTGTATGTAATTAATCCACCCTTCAAAGCAAATAATACTTTCAACTGCTCCACATTTTGAGCCTAATGCATGGCTCATCTCAAAGACATTATCGAATCCAAATCTAGAAGTTGAAACGTTAGAAAAAATCATTTGAATGGTGTCCTTAAACCAAAACCAAGAACCAAATTTCTTCTCTAGCCAAAACAAGGTGGGCCTTCCTACCCCAAATACAATGTATCTCCCGACAAGCACACGAGATTACGCTTGCACCCACCACGTTCTAGCCCATGAAGTACCAAGTTGCGGTGGAGGAAGAAAGGGCAGGCATTTAACACTACGATCATGAAGGTTACTTGGAATTGAAATGAAAGGACGGGGATGAGTACTAACACAATTGTCTCATCATACCCGTAGAGTAGTTATCAGTACCCCGAATGATGGCCGAGAATAGAGAATCAGGATATAGTTGCACTCCAATTCTGCTGCAGCACAAGCAGAAAATCCTATCATCGATTCATAGTCTTCGTAAATTCATGGTCATTTCCTCTTGGGCTCAATATTTGCTGACTCATACCCCGTTCCTGGTGGGTTACTCATCTCCGGTTTAAGGCTTTCTGACTGTTTCGAAGCGGTAGGGGTGCCTTTTTTCCTATACCTCGTCTTTTATCCACACCATAGTCCCTTTGCTTGACTTTCCCCTTTCTCCAGGAATAGAATCGTTGGTTGTGGCAGAGGAAGGAAAGGTCACAAGAGCAACAGGAGGATTATGGGCACTAGTGTGAGGAAGGAGGCTATGGAAACTACCGCTGCCTATCGAAGAGAAATATTGATGCACATTCAAAAAGATATTTCGTGGGATGAGGAAGATGTGAAGTTAGAGAGGAAATTCATGTACAAGGACGAGGTTGGATGCATCATGGGCAATTGGGTTCCTAAAACGGGTACCTCCATTAGCAGGGATACCAAATATATGAAGACTATCATCTCACCTTGTATAGGCACGTGAATGCTTTGATGGGTAAATCTCTGTTGGAAAAACAAAATTTGACTCAACTAAATGACATTCAGACTGAGTTGAAAAACCAGGATCCGAAACTATCACCTTGTATTGACACATGGAGGCTTTGATGGGTAAAGCTTGTTGAAAAAACAACATGTGACTCAACTCAATGACATTCAAACTAAGTTGAAGAACTAGAATCTGAAACAACTAAATGACATTCAGACTGAGTTGAAGAACTAGGATCCAAAATTAGATGTGATAGCAAATATTTCCCATGGAATCTGCTTAGTAGAAGAAAACTCAGCTGAGACCTCTGGTTCAAAGGTTCCTCCAATCCCACCCAGCTTCTGATGATGATCAAAGCATTTGGAAGTTACTCTTTGAGGACTTTTATGTTAGCAACAACTCTAGATACTTTAGGTTTTTCAATTCTCCCTGGCACACAGTTAGAAAGAAGAGCATTATAGGCTCTTATAGCAGAGAAACACTCTTTCAAAATGATAAACTCATGTTTTGTATTTTCTCTGGTTTTCAATCAGGCCAGCTCGCCCCAATTCTTGTCCTTTCACTACAAGATCTTACATATCTTATCTGAAATTCTTGGCTCCTTTCACTACAACATCTTACAAGATCTTATCTGAAATTCTTGGCTCCTTTCACTACAAGATCTTACAAGATCTTATCTGAAATTCTTGGCTCCTTTCACTACAAGATCTTATCTGAAATTTTATGCTTTGGAAAGAAAGAAAAGTTGTGGAATTGTATTGCATTTTGGAAAATTTTATATGCTTTTGGAATCTTTGTCTTAGTATCTAAGAATAATGCCCCAAGTCTTAATTATGTGTTGCAATGTATGCAAGACAATTGTCAAACATGCTTGAAAGTAAATATCAAAAAATTTGCATTGTAACGTACCATGCAATGCAGTTATGACACACTAAACAAAATTTCAAAATAAAGTATATGTAACCAACCAAGAATGAGAGCGATTTTCCAACATGAAAACAAATACTAAAAAACTCTTAGGAGACATATGTTGAATACTCAAAATTTTAAAATATAAATGAATTTGAAACTCATGTATTTTAATTTTAAGTCTTCTCTAAAATATATTGGAAAATAAGTATTTATATACTACCAATATGTATTTGTTTCAAAAAAAAATCATAAATAAATATTACTATTAGTTATTTTTTTACAAAATCATTATTATATTTTTACAGGAATATATATGGTATATAAATAAATATTATTATTAGTTATTTTTTTACAAAATCATTATTATATTTTTACCGGAATAAATCTCAGATTTAATTTGCTTAAAAAAATTATTAATTTTTAGAAGTTTTAACTACTGTATTTAATATACATACAAATTAAGTGCTAGGGTGATGCGTTAAGTTTGGTGCAAGTGGAAAACCATTGAAGAGTGAAAGGATTCTCATTTAATGATCAAATAACCCGAACTGTTTGAGAATAGTGTGCCATGATAGATCTATTACTGTACTCCTTTTAATCCACATGAATGTAACATAATATGTATAAACAATATGCGCTAGTGATAAGAATAGTAAATAAATATTTTAGATGTTTAATGGAAAACCTTTTTATTTCTAGAAAAGTACATCATAACGAAAGTGATCCGGTGGTTTCACACTTAACAGGAGAAAGCTTTTAAGAAATAAACCATCATTTTTAAAATTCTTATTAAAAAAATAATAAGATATATCTATAACATGTTTTGTTTTTATAGCTTTTATATATTATCACCTTATAGTTCTTGTTATATAACTACTTTGTATGGTTGACAGAGAGTTTTAACAAATAGGCTTAAAGTAGTATAATTTGAATGGGCCTAATAGTTAAGAATATGTGTTTCCTCCCCTTTTCACAAGTTTAAATCCAAAAAGGATACATACACTTTAATCCAAATATAATTGCAAATTTTTTTAAGCATAGATATACTCAAAGACTCCATGATTCTTAAAAGCCATAAATCCCTAAACCACTTGTTACAATTTTTCCTTTTCTATACAAGCTGCAAACAAGTCTACGCAAAGCTAATCCAACAAGTTTTTGAGCATTTTGTCAATGTCAAAAACAACATTCACACATTCATTTCTCAAGCCTAGAACGACTTCTCTACCAAATGGTTACCATTTGAATTGATATAAACAACATGACTTATCTACTAAATGGTGACGATTTGAACTGATATAAATAATATTTTAGGAAAAAACATGGTTGCAAATACTCATATTTGAATTTTTATTTTAAAATATATTATCCACATTTCACGCGCATTTTAGTGATTTATAAAGGGTTGTCAAGAATATCTCTTAAAACATTTCAATCACAAATAAAGAACTTAATGGAATGTAGAAACAAAAATATAACCATCCAAAAATAAATAATGTTACAATGGATCATTTGAATAATTAATATACATCATTTCATTTTTAGCTCTTCAACATGTCTGACGGTTCAAGTTTTGCATCCAATGAAATAGGCATTCCAACATATATAAATATATACACAAAACAAGAAAAAATCACAATCAACATCTGCAAACCTTGCCCATAGAAAAAATTGTCCAAAACATTTGCCAGTGATTCTAATAGATCAGTTATTCATTTATGTAATTTTAGGTAAATTATGGAATGCCACGACGAAAAAATTGTTACATAAGCGGAAGTGCCAAAATTGTCTGCTTATCAACAAGAGAACAACATGAAAAGATTCATCACCACAAGGATAAAATTGTCAGTGTGAAGCGAAGTCATAATAAGACAATAAAACCAACAACCAATATGCGAGGTTATTTGATGAGCAACTTTTCCAATACCATAGCAAAAATGGTAGATTAAGAGAGGGAATCCAAAAACAACATGAACAAAATGGGACTCGAACTAACAATAACTTCATTGAAAATAGAACTGCAATTTACAGTGCAAGAAATCGAGCACGTCGAACGTCTGAGAATAGACCCCATAAGTAAGATTCAAGTGAGAATTGTGTCATGGGATTCTCCTTGTATGTAATTAATGCACCCTTCAAAGCAAATAATGCTTTCAACTGCTCACATTGTATTGGCACATGGAGGCTTTGTGTTAGCCAGTTTTTCTACACAGTCTGAATGTTGCCATATGCCAAACTTTGAATGTTTCATTCATAGGCAAAGCCACAGCAGGATGAATCAAAGGAAGTCAAAATAGTAATGAAGCAAACGTTAATGTTACAGCCACAGATGAGAACAATGTCACAGCTCTAAATGTTGCACAGAATACCCGCATATTGAAAAGGATGATTACACAGTTCACTACAACAGAGGATTTTATTATACATTCAAATAAATGAAACATAAGGATGAAAACGATCAAGTGTTACATCTATACAGCGATTCACATATATAAAATAGAGTTTTAAATGAATAATTTGATCACACTCTACAGAATGGGCAGGATCTGAAACAAAGCGGTCGGAAAGGTAGCGATTTTTCATCCACAACGGCGGTAGGGTAGTGGCTTCTTCATCCGCAACGGCGGAATCCCACAACACAAGGATCGGCGACAATGGACAAAAAAACATATCGGCGAGCGGAGGAGAAATGACTAAACGACGGAAGGATAGTGATTTTTTCATCCGCAATGGCGGAAGGGTAGTGGCTTCTTCATCTGCAACGACGGAATCCCACAATACAAGGATCGGCGACAATGCGGAAAACAAAATTATTGGCGAGCGGAAGAATAGTCTCATTTGCAGCCGCAACGTCGGAGCGAAAAGCGGAACGGGAGCCGCAACGCCGGAGCTTCAAAACATCGGAAGTCGGAGCGGAACGGGAGCCGCAACGGCGGAGGCATAAAGGCTTTCGGGAGCCGCAACGGCGGAAGACGAAAGACTACGGGCTCCGCGGTAGGTCTATCGGCGTCGAAAACTTTATGAGTAGGATGGTTAGCACATTATGCAGCTGCAACGACGGAAGACGGAAGACTACGGGCTCCGCGGTAGGTCTATCGACGTCGGAAACGTTATGAGTCGGATGGTTAGCCATTATGGAGCCGCAACAGCGGAGATTGAAAGAACAAAATGTTCCGACACGAAACTAAATATTCAGCCGACTAAGGAAAATGCATCGGAAAAGAATATCGAGACTGAAGCCGATTATCTTTCCGCAACGGTGGGAGGATAAGCAAATAAACCTCCGATTTAAACATTTAAAACCCCAGCGTGGCATGGCATTAGCAAGAAGTGGTGTGGCATGGCCTTGCAGAGCAGAGAATGACTATTCGTGGAATGCAGAGAGTTAGGCAAGCTGAGTATTTGAAGGACTTAAGGGTTTTTCAGTTAAAGATTTTGAGAATCTATGGTATTCGTGGAATGTGAATCGTTTTGTACAGATCAGCATTCGAGGCCTTTTAACTGTTTCTCATTTGCAATTAGATGGAAAATGAAGAGTTCGTAACCGTTTCTGAAATGAACGGAGAGAATAGGAATCTACTAGAATATATATATATTGTAGCAAGCAGATGGTGTAGTGCGTTGTTCAGTAAGGTAATTTCGAATATAAGAGATTGAGCACATTGAAGAAAAGGATTGAAGAGCTGGATACGATGATAGTTGCAGAGTATGAAGAGTCCAGAAGAGAAAGAATATAAGAATGATACAGTGACAGTCTCGGTGAGTTCTGTATGTGCTTAGTCTTGATGATAAACAGAGAAAAATGTACAGAGATAGAATTATAACATCTGTTGTGAATATCTGCAATACTGTCTAATTCAGAATCGTAATGTAAATGCTAATTTATAAAGCCTAGTCATAGACAGTAAGGGGTTGTAAGGGTTTGATTCATTCTGTAATTCAAAAGAGTTCTCTGGGGTGTTATAGCATCCTTCTGGTTGTTGCCAGAAAATAGAAACAAGTTGGTGCTTGTATAATTGGAAGTTGGAGCTTCCAGAGGTAGCAGCCTCGTCTAGGTTGAAGCTCAGGAAAAATAAAAGAATGTAAAGAGGAGTTGGAGCTTACCTTTCATTTTTAAGAAGAAGAGTATTTATTGTTTCCTCATGAAAACATTGTGTCTTGTGTTCGTTGATGTGATTGAATGTTGACTGTTATTTAATTTGCTGCTATATGTTGAATGGTTTAAACATATGTCCATAATAAATTTGAAACATACTTTAAAAAGATGCATTTTGGTATATAACTGATTCACCCCCCCCCCCTCTTAGTTACTTTAATTCGTCCAACACTTTGATGGGTAAAGATCTGTTGAAAAAACAACATGTGACTCAACTAAATGAAATTCAAACTGAGTTGAAGAACTAGGATCATAAACAACTAAATGACATTCAGATCGAGTTGAAGAACCAAGATCTAAAATAGATGTGATAACAAAGATTTCCTGTGGAGTCTGCTTAGTAGAAGAAATCCCAGCTCAGACCTCTGGTTCAAAGTTTCCTTCAGTTCCACCCACTTTCTGATGATGATCAAAGCATTTGGCAGCTACTCTTTAAGGAATTTTATGTTAGCAACATCTCTAGATACTTTAGGTTTTTCAATTCTCCCTGACATACAAATAGAAAGAAGAGCATTATAGGCTCTTATAGAAAATAAACAATCTTTCAAAATGATAAACTCATGTTTTGTATTTGGTCTGGTTTTTAATCTGGCTAGCTAGCCCCACTTTTTGCCAAAAAAAAGTTGTTTTTGAAAAGGGTCCCCAGTCACAAATTGTGTTTGTGTTTCCCAAAAAAAAGACTATGTGATGGGAAATGCCAATGACCCAGCCAGACAACCCAAAGTGGGTAGAATAGATGATTCACAATGTGATGCAATTCTTGGCTCCTTTCACTACAAGATCTTATCTGAAATTCTTGGCTCCTTTCACTACAAGATCTTATCTGAATTCTTGGCTCCTTCCATTACAAGATCTTATCTGAAATTTTCTATATTGCTTCGGAAACAAAGAAAAGTTATGGAATCATATTGCATTTTGGAAAATTTTCTATGCTTTGGAAACAAAGAAAAGTTGTGGAATCGTATTGCATTTTAGAAAATTTTCTATGCTTTTGGAATCTTTGTCTTAGTATCTAAGAATAATGCCCCAAGTCTTAATTATGCGATGCACTGTATGCAAGACAAATGTCAAACGTGCTTGAAAGTAAATATCAATAAATTTGGATTGTAACGTACCATGCAATGCAGTTGTGACACACTAAACAAAATTTACAAATAAAGTATATGTAACCAGCCGGGAATCAAAAACGTTTTTCCAACATGAAAACAAGTATGGAAAACTCTTAGGAAACATATCCTATATGTTTTCTTAAATAATTTCAAAACATAAAGGCCATTTAAATATTGTAGAAGTGTGAGCGGGTCAAATGACATAAATTATGAAATCCGATATTAAAGGAAATATAGTAATAATTAATATAAAATCAAAGATTTGGAGTATCATTAAAATCAGAGATTTTGAAATATCAATCAATTTTGCATTGTCATGTACCATGCATTGCAGTTGTAACGAAACACACACTCAACTGTATCAAGTTGTGCCATCGATCTTCTTCTCATTGTCCTTGTTTTTTCCTTTTAAGATTTTTCTTTTTCCCATGCATTTGTTCAACATTATCATCCTCTCTTTTGCTCCTCGTGCCAATGGATTGTGTTAAAAAAACATCTTGATTGGTTTCATGCTTTCCTTCAAGCTTCGTCGATCCATAATCCTTTAGGGTTTAGGGATAATGTTGGATAGGAGTTAGAATTTATAAGGGTTATATGTATGTTAAGTGTTATATGGTTTTATGGTTAGGGGATAATAATTGAGGTTTTCTTAAGATATTAATAAGGTATATTAGGGGTTAAAGGGTTATGTCTAATAAGTGTTTTAACTAAATAAGGTTATAGTTTTTAGGGATTATAATAATTTGGGGTTATAAGGTAATGGGTTATACATGATACAATTTATGGGTAATAAGGTAAGGAGCTAAAAATTATATGGATTAATTTTCATAAGGGTTCAAAGTTGGAGCTTAGGGGGTTGGGTTAAAGGGTTATAGGAGTTATGAATCATATGGGTTATAAGGAGTTAATGGATATAGAGGTTAAAAATTATAAGGGTTCATGGTTGGGGTCATGGGGTAGGGACTTAAGGTAATGGAAGCTAAATTTATAAGTTTTTAAGTGGTTACAAGTTATAGGTATGGAGTTGAAGTTAAAGGGTGAGAGGGGATATAGATTTGTACAAATTACAAGTTATAGGATACAATGGTTATTAGGGTTTGTTACTATAAGGGTTGGGCTAGAGGGTTTAAGGTTTATAGGGGTTCTCGGTTAGGGGTAATATGGGTTAGGGATTAAGAGTAATAGGGGTTTATGATTATATGGGTTAAGCTTTATAATTATAAAGACTTGGGGATTTCTTATAATGGTGAAGAAGTAGGTCAAAGGATTTACTCTGTGAAAAGAAAAAAATACTTCAAAGAAAAATGTGCCCAAAATTAATGATATGCTCAAGTGGTAAAACAATTATTTTATAAATGTGTTTCAATAAAGAACAACAATGTAAAGCTTTGATGTAAAAAAAAACTCATATGGTTATGAAAAAAGAAAAACACTATCCTAAGAGTCTAATTAACAACCTTTCTGTTAACAATGTATACTAGGCCTTTAAATCACTCAAGTGAATAGGGATGAAGCCTCACCAAAGGAGTGAGTGAAAATATTATTTTGATATCACATTTTTTTACACTTTTGAATATTACGAATTTGATTATACAATATTGTGCATATTTGATTAAAACCAAGAATGACGAATCATGAGCACCTAAAAGGAGATATGATACCATGAGAAGGGAAAGGTGAGGGGGTCCATTTGATTATTAAAAATATAGTTACTTGTTTCTATAATGTATACCATCCTCATCCACCTTTCAATTAAATTAACCTTCACTTTATTATAAATTTGATGTTCAACCTAGGATAATGGGAGGGCATTCTCATAATGTGAAGCATGTGGATTTCGGGGTGGTGGAAGAGCATTATGTGCAACACCCTATCTTTATGGTGGTTCAAATTTCTAGTTCCCATGGCCAAGATGAAAAAAAAATAGGTTTTGGTGGATTTTGCAATGGTTGTAACTCTTTTTAAATTTTTCTTATGTAGTTTTTTGTACTCTCCTATTACGGTTTATAGTTATCAGTTTAGTTTGAAAAATATGTTGTAGTATCCTTAAAGGATCTAATTGAGAAAAATAATTTTGATGGGATTGTCTTAGACAAAGAGCATTTTATGTTCTTGAATATTTTGTACTTTATCTTATGGTTTTCGCATCCTTTTATTGAAATATCATAATTTTTTTCGTTAAAAAAATTGATGTTGAGCCTATATTATAGTTTAATGGGAGATTTGAGAAGTGGATCTAACCATGTCCTAGTTTTAAATAACCACCTCCTACAAAATAGGAAGTGTTGGATTAAGACTTGTTTTTCCATATTGCTCTCATGCTAAAGGGTGGAAATTTGAATAGGAGGAGAGTTGTTTTAAATGAGACACAAAGAAGAGAAAATAGGGTTTTACATTGGAAACGAGATATTCCATACTAGGGGACTAAATATCCCATGAAATAAATCAATAGTAAGCTTGTGGAGAAGAGGGTAAAGAGAGGAATCCATAAATAAAATGAAGAGAGGAATTATATGCAGTAATAGAGACCAAGTTTTTTAGAGACAGTTCATTACAATCCCTAGAGAAAGTTTCTAATAAAATTAACCAATCACCAATCAAAAAAATTCTAGAGTTAAATTTGAAACTGGACAATGTATGGAATTACTATGCACACACTAAAGAGCATTGGAGGGAAGGGAGCTATTGAGGTAATGTTGAGTATATGGGGATTCTATTCTATGTGTTATGTGGGTAGGTGTTGTGGGTTTCAAAGATGGTTTGAATGAGATATTGATAAAAATACATAAGAGGGGGTTTCTTGGTTAATATTTTATATGTGAATGTATTTTGGTTGGTGGATATCTGAAATATTCTTTACCCTAGGTGTCTCTTATCTTGGTTAGGAGGTGGCATCCACAAAAGACAACATGCAATTGGGTGGAAAAAGACTCGTCCTTATTAAATTTCCATGCAACTCCATTAGCGAAAGATAAGTGCATATTCTCCTCTATTATGAATTCAATGTGTGAATATAAATATAATGCAATTATTTATTATGAGAATTTATTATGAAAATTATGTAGATCATGATGAGAAAATGATTGTTATTTAGAATCAATCAATTTGTAAATTATGTCTAGAAAAGCATTGGTAGGCTCCTACATTCTAACTCTTTGACATAAAAAACTACGTGAAATAATTTTTTCTATATTACTTATGATTGACAATGAAAAGTTGTAATCCATATGTAATCCCCTAATGAATTTCTAAGATTTATCTCTTGAAACGGTTGGAAATTCTAAGAACAATTTTCTTTTAGGCGCATGTTTTGTACCTAGTTATTTTTTGAGTTTTCATGCATTGAAATTTTTTTCTTGCTTAAGTAATTTACCAAGTATTGTGATAGAATGGAACCTATTCCTATTCAAAATGGATATTATGAAAATTTGAATATCGAGAATCTACCTATTGTTAAGAGGTTTACATTGAAAAAAATAAAATATGGAATATTTTTCTTATAGGTGAAAGTTATGTAACCTAAAACATTTTCTTTGTTTTCAAAGTCATAATATTTAGCATGAACCCTTTTTAATGAGTTGGAATTCTTCTTTGAATTAAAATAATTTCATTTCCCAACCCTCAAACAATGGTTCAATTTGGAATGTTTCCTGAGGAACGCGAGAGCGTAAAGGTCAAAGTTTGAGTGAAGAGCAATGACAAAAAGCCTTAGGGCTCCTAGCTTTAACATACTTCAAATCTTCGTTTAGCATCTATGAACACCAATAAATGGGAGATGCATGGACCTATTCTCCCAAAGGGGGGGGGATAATAGGAGGGAGGGAAATATGAAGAATAAAAGTCATAAATGTAATAAATAAGGGACGATGATGGAAGAAGCTAAATAAACCTTTCGTGTTGATGGACATCCTATCAACCCCACTGTAAGGAATTCCCTCCTCTCCATTAAGGATGTTATGTACATCATAAATTGCCAAAATATAAGGCATAATCAAGGCATTGTACATCCATATAATTACCCCCTTTGTATATAAAGAGAAGATCACAAAATACAAATATTTACCGACATACCTTTTATTTATTACCATCTACCTTCCATTGTGGCTCATGAAAGAGAATGTAATTGAGGCCCGTACTTAAATCAATGACCACAATACTAGGTCACTTTAGACTACATTTTCAAACAACACATTAATAAGGAAAGGGAAGGGATTCATGAATATTTTATCTATAAGAGGAACTACTATGGTTGGAGTTTATCTTCATAAGAGACTATAAATTCACAATTGTATAAACCTCCACAACATAAACAATTATATCAATGTTATCCCCAATATAAATCAAAGCTAAAACAAATAAGACAAGGCATTGATCCAATCTAACGAGTGGGAAAGATGCTACGTTGGGTTCTCTTGCCTATTTAGGCATATTTTGTCTAGATATGAAGAGATTGGGTGTCCTCTATAGCATCTCTACTCTTTCAATGTCATGTTCTATCTTTGATAGATTGTATAAGGTATCATCTATCATGTCCTGAGAGAGAGATAGGTCCCTCTATATCCATAGTGGTCAACTAGGTCTTTGTCACATAGAAATGGTTGGCATCTCTTATCAAGAATCTATTAAGTGGGAACTACACCATTTTGGGTCAAATGTCAAGCTCATCAACATGAGCAAGAGAGATTTTATTTATGGTTTCAAAATGAAATGTGTTGACACATATTAATAAATATGTTGGCTAATGTTGTATATTGTTATTGGGATTATCTGTTAGCATGTAACAATCGATGAAAAAAAAAGTGGTGTCCCTCAACTTTGCAAAACAAATAAGAGGAGGCTTACTTGTAGACAATCCCGTCCCCTATTCCAAAGAACCTAATATGTACATGCATTGATATTTTGGAAGTGCACGTGACCACTACATAGTAGAGTTAATAACCCTTTCCCACCTGCAAAAATTGTTCTCGCAACAAGAAAGAAGGCCCACAACTTGCAATGAGACAATGAGATAATAGAAAATAGTTACAACAAAGCCCACAATTGAATGCAAATCTAGACCGATGGTGCCTACACAAGTACCTTAACCCTCATTGATCAACTAGTGGGTGACAAGGATGGCTATATGGTTTTTGAGGTCTAATGGTTTGAAAATGTATCGCTATGGTGAACTGGTGGATTATTACTACAATGTATTGGGAGAAATCCATATTTTTGCAAACTTGTGTTCTATACTAAAGCACCATAACTTTTGGAATGATAAATAAGTAAATCCTAAGGCAAGCTCCTCCTTTCTTTCCATGGGCACAAGTGTTAATGGTTTAGTTTCAATTTCAATATGGGTAACAATGGATCACTGTTAGACATGCCAAACAAAGACATCCTTTACAATAACCCGAGTCATTGATATACAAGAGTGGCTTTTGCCAATTGGAAAGCTCAAATGACAAGAATCAAGTTGGCACTACATATTTTGTCTATGAGATATTGACTCGATGCAAACTTAATCGGAGTTAGGCTTGTGAAAGAGAAAACTAATTTATTCTCCTTAAGAAAGGTGTACCTTGGTGCAATATGAAGAATTAATTATTCTACAAGCATATCCATTCAAAGGATGCGGTGAAGGGTTTATTTCAAAACACCTTGATCTAGAGGTCTTAAGCAGTTTTTAATATATAATCTCCTAATCTTAGAGAATTTCAAATAGAATCCCTATGAAACCATTTTGTAAAGTCATAAAGGAGGATATGAAAACAATTATGGATGAGGATATCAAAATGGACCAAACTATGGAATTATCAAGTAAGGTATTACTTGGTAATTTTCATGGTACAGCAGTAAGTGAAGCCTATTTAGCTTTGCGTAGACTTGTTTGCACCAATTCCCTATTCTACCCACTCTCTGATGATGATCAAAGCATTTGTAGTTACTCTTTGAGGACTTTTATGTTAGCAACAACTCTAGATACTTTAGGTTTTTTCAATTCTCCTTGGCATACAGATAGAAAGAAGAGCATTATAAGCTCTTATAGGAGATAAACAGTCTTTCAAAATGATAAACTCATGTTTTGTATTTGGTCTAGTTTTCAATCTGGCCAGCTAGCCCCACTTCGTGGAAAAAAAACTATTTTTGAAAATGGGTCCCCAGTCACAAATTGTGTTTGTGTTTCCCAAAAGGCAGACTATGTGATGGGAAATGTCAATGACCCACCCAGACAACCCAAACTGGGTAGTATAGATGATTCACAATGTGATGCAATTCTTGGCTCCTTTCACTATAAGATCTTATCTGAAATTCTTGGCTCCTTTCACTACAAGATCTTATCTTAAATTTTCTACTTTGGAAACAAAGAAAAGTTGTGGAATCTTACTGCACTTTGGAATTGTTGTCTTAGTATCTAAGAATAATGCCCCAAGTATTAATTATGTGTTGCACTGTATGCAAGACAAATGTCA
Source organism: Pseudotsuga menziesii (assembly GCA_001517045.1). Taxonomy (NCBI): domain Eukaryota; kingdom Viridiplantae; phylum Streptophyta; class Pinopsida; order Pinales; family Pinaceae; genus Pseudotsuga; species Pseudotsuga menziesii. The sequence goes on from LPNX010693046.1 coordinate 398,735, forward strand.
AACACGCTTGAAAGTAATATCAATGAAATTGCATTGTAACGTACTATGCAATGCAATTGTGACAATACACACTAAGATGAATTTCAAAATAAAGTATACGTAACAAACCAGGAATTAGAATGATTCTGCAACATGAAAACAAGTACGGAAAACTTTTAGGAAACATCTCCTAGATGTTTTTTTAAAGATTTTCAAAACATAAAGGCCATTTAAATGATGTAGAAGTGTGAGCAGGTCAAATGACATAAATTATGAAATCTGATATTAAAGGAAATATAGTAATAATCAATATAAAATCAGAGATTTGGAAATATCAATAAAATCAGAGATTTGGAAATATCAAATCAATTTTGCATTGTCACGTACCATGCATTGCAGTTGTAACGAAACACACTCTCAAATGTATCAAGATGTGCCATCGATCTTCTTTTTTTGTCCTTGTTTTTCCTTTTAAGCTTTTTTCTTTCTCCCAGACATATGTTCAACATTATCGTCCTCCCTTCTGCTTCTCGTGCGAATGGATTATGTTAAACCAACATCTTGATTGGTTTCATGCTTCCCTTCAAGTTCCGTCAATCCATAATCCTTATCTTGATAGATGTCTCTCATCTCCTCTTCTAATCGATATTGTTACACCATAATAGGGTACTCCTGTTTAGGTTGTTCTACGGGTGCTGAGCCAGCATTTGCAACATGCAGATTTGGCTTACCATTTTCAATATTACATTCTTCAGTAAGTTGCTTAAAGTCATTGATTCATTTATTTCCGTCCTGAAGTTCAAATTGGGTAAATGAAATGGCTGAAAAGAGAGTAACAAATCAGTGGCATCAACAAATCTATATAATGATTGTTGAGAGAAGAATTACCAATATTACAAAGAACATAGACATAACTAAGGAGAATGAAAATAGTATATTTTCTATCAACAACAACTCACAATATTGGGTGTGAATTGACCAAATTGCTTCATATGCAACATTTCCTGCAGCTTCCTTCTTATTCTTCCTAGGAGCTCCAGTGTAGAAAGCCCCGTTAATCTCTACAGCTGTTATGAAGGTCGGACAATGTGCTTCTCCTTCCTTTGTAAATTGATAAGTAGGAAGCGGGATGTTCTTGTTTGTAGAAAGGCCATTGAGGACATGTTTATGCTCTTCTGTCTCTTGATTGGTTTTTAGAAATAAAATACTCAATTATACTCAAAATCATTAGAATTAGCAAGAAAATGAACAAAATGGAAATAATTTCCCAGAACATAATGAAAACATTATTTGGGTTATATTGGGTTTTGGCTTTAACCCATGTTTCTGTATATAGCATACATAAACAAGGTCTCAAACTTCTGTTGCATAAATTTTCAGAGAAAAATATAAGGAAATCATACAAATCAGATACAACTTTTTTCATGGACCAAGAAAAAAGTTTGAGTATATCGGTAGAAATCAAACTTACTCCAAACTAGGGATCTAATTCCTGCTTAAGCAAATGCTCAATCGTTTCTTGAGCTGCATCCTTCTATGCTTCCTTCTTGTGTTTAAACCCCGACGCCGAATTATATTGTACACCGTTTGCTGTCATGCTACACTTGAATTGGGGAAGATGGTCATTGCCATAATTTGAAGTGTCGTATATAGGAAATGGAAAAGAATTATTCTGTATGTATTCTTGTAGCCTGCTTTTGAACATTTTGATGCACCAACAAAGTGAAGAAATCAAGAAATAAGGCTGAGAGAAAAAACAATTATATTTATATTTTTAATTATTCATTATTCATTAGATTGGTAGTTACATTTATCTTCTATATAGAGTAACGCAATCTTAATTATTATAATACAAAAAATAACTTAATATGTAAACTTAATTTATGTTTAATCTGCAAGTATTTATATCATCTTTAAATACACATAATCAAATTTCCATTTTCTTAAGTTTTCACATGTTTATATCTAAGTTCATTCCACTTTGATTTCAAATTAATTTTTTGTAATGTCCAAAATTTCTATAATGTTTGATAATGTTTTGTGAAAATTTTAAAAACAAATTTTAAATTTTATAATTCTATTTTTTTTAGTGGTTTTACTCTATATTGATCTGAGCAAGAATACGATGAAATCATTAACAATAAATTTCAATTAACTGCACTACCAATTACTTGTTATTACTTGTGTAATGTACATTGTTCGTTAGACTAGTAGTTACAATTATCTTCTATATAGAAATTATGTATCCATATATTTATTTTTTTGCATTAGACTAGTAGTCACAATATGGTTCATAATTTCATCTTAATAAAATTATGGATTGTGATCTTTTTTTTCTTGGAACTGGTGGGAACACATAGCACCAACGACCGAGATTGACAGATTTTTGGAAGCCGGACAACCAGAGGATTAGAATACACATAGGGGAGGACAAGCTTAGATGGGGATATAGCCTAGCAGGGTCCTTCACAATTAAGGAATCCTACAACATTCTGGTTTACGCAACGAAGGCCCCAACAGAAAATAGATGGGGAAACCTCTGGAAGAAAAAACTTTGGCCAAAAATGGCATATTTTAGTTGGTTGGTAATGAAAAACATAATTTTAATCGACGAAAATCTCATAAAAAGAGGTTTGATGGGACCTTACCGGTGTTGTTTGTGCGAAGACGAGGAAGAAATGACCAACCATCTCCTAGACTCATGCGCATTCACCTCCTCAATTTGGGACAGGGGAGCGGAAGTCTTCAAAAAATTGAACAGGATACGACAATGGCCGGACAGAACAATCAGTGAATGGTCTCGAAAACATTTCTCAAACAACATCCTGAACCGTGTATGGGACTTATTCCCTCACCTGGTAATATGGGAAATCTGGAGGGAACAGGATCTGAGAACGTTCCAGGGGAAAAAGAACCCAAATGCAATAGTTTGGGAGGCAATTCAGAAAAAAGCCAGGGAAACCAAAAGCCAAAACGTGGGATGACAAAGACTGGGACACAAATGCTTCTGAACAGATCATGCTTCAGAATTGGGGCCTAGCTCATAGAAATTAACCTCTTGCTGGGAAAACCAAAAGAGCCAAGGAAATCCCGAGCATGAACATATGGATGCTCCCACCAGAGGGGGTCTACAAGCTCAATTTCAACAGGGCTTTAAAAGGAAACCCAGGCTCGATAAGATACAGGTTCATTATTAGAGACTACAGAGGAAGTATGGTGGGCTTCGGCTCGGGCTACATAGGGTGGGACACAAACAATGCAGCAGAAATAGAGGGCCTCCTCTAGGGAATCTCCATGCTTAAAGAACATGGATGGTTTCCCAGTATCATAGAAGGGGACTCAAAAGTGGTAACCCAAGTGGCCATCAAACTCCAGAATGACTCTCAAAGCCTCAAGGTAGCTCAGTCTTGGTGCCTCCAAGCAAGGGTGGAGAACCTTCAGGAATGTCTCTAGAGCGGAATGGCTACGAAATTCACCCATGCCCGACGACAAGGGAAAAAGGTGGAGGATCTGATGGTTGGTTGGAGTACGGAGAACCACCAAGGTGTCAAAGCAAAAGACTGGAGGGAGGTGACGGATGCGAGGGTATGTGCCAGTTGTGAGGATATCATGGCACAGGACATGCAGGTCAATCAAGCCCGCGAATTGTCCTCCTACCATGTGGGCTCGAATCTCTCGACAAGGTATGCGAATGCGACAAAAAAATTGAGGGAAGCCATGTGACAAGCTTAGGCGACTTAATGACACAGTCCGCCAACTTTATTTCACAGTCTTTTCACCAGTGTGGGAGAATGAATGCTCATGGTGGGAAAGAACGAACCTTGCTCCAGTTTGATTTCCATCGTACTACACATGGTACTTGGATCATCATGAAATGCAGAGGAGGGATGATGACAGGGAGTTGGAATATGTTATTTAGGTACCTGGAGAATGGGGAGGTTTATTATGTCGATCTTGCAAGATTATTGTTTTCTTTGTCTCTCTGTTAATAAGCAGCTCGAAGAATAGGGTGGTGAACTTCCAGAGAGGCCGAGGTAATATGGATTCAGGAAGTAGGAAGGGGAAGGCCAAACGAGTTGCAGGGGAGATGGCTCGAGCAACCCGAGCTCAAACCAAGGCCTTATGGGAATCTCGAAGTTTTGAATTAATCCTCCCTGGGGAAATTCAGCAGAAGGTGAACGAGGTCGAGCGAGACGTGTGGGCGGTGTTGGACAACGAGACCCTACAGGAGGAATGCCGGAAGGTGGAGGACTGGATTTTGGATCCAGGACACACACTGGGTCGAACAAGTCTATATGATAAGGCAATAGCTCTCTTCTCAGTCATAAAAAACCTCCTGGGTCGAGTGTCATAAGAGAAGGAAATGAAGGAAGAGGATGAAATTAAGCTGGGGTAGTGGAGGGCTGATGTAGAATCCAATCTCTCAAACTTGAACTGCAAGGTGGACCTGCTCCTGAAGTGCCTTGGCATCCTGATGCCTCCTCCACCTTAGAGTAGCCAAGGCGATATTCTAGCGACTGCAAATCTTTAGGAAACCGAGCGGAGAGGATCTCCTTATGTCCTGCTGTAGATCATCGATGACTCGGGTCCTCGTCCCTACATAAGTGCAGTCCGATGACGGTTTCAGTATAAGAGTTCATGATAGTCTCCATAGTAAATAGTTGTTTTGTGTTATGCACACATAGTCATACCGATGGGTCTTTTGTTTTTAGAATTGTTAAACATATGTCTTTTTTTGTATCTCTGCTAGTACAGCTGTAAGGCCTTACCTGTCAGGGCCATTTTTGGCAAGTCTATGGGAGAAGGATAGGTTTAGAGAAAGTCAGATATGCAGTTTCAGGTTTCAAAAGACGTTTGTATTGGTCTTGGAGGAAAATAAGGCCTTTTTGTAATCATTCTACATCTTTAATATAAAGTCTTTCCTTACTTACAAAAAAAAGAAAATTTTTAAAATAAAATATTTTTTATAAATTTAATGAAGTATTTATACTTCTTAACCTAATGCCATATTTTACCATTTTTATAAAAAAATGGTCCAATATGTCATTAAAGACATTGAAGGCTACAAAATGGAAATCTTAAAAATTGGAGGGCCTGTCCTCATCTCACACATCCACAAATTCTTTAATCTAGCGGTCAAACAAGGGTTTCCTAGACCTTGGACTCAAAGCCTCATTATTCCTATTTTCAAGTGGTGAAAAAATGACCCCTCTAATTATCGGACTATTATGATTATACCTCTCTTCACTAAGTTATATGGTATTATCTTAGAAAAGAAGACCAATGAATGACTAGAAATGGAACGTAAGCGGGATAAAGGCAAAGCAGGTTATAGAAGGAATCATTCAACCACAGACTACCTTGTGGTACTGCAGAGGAATACTGTAATAATAAGTCTAACCTATTTTGTTGCTTTGTGGATTTTAGAAAAGCTTTTGATATAGTACCGAGAAATAACTTGTGGATTAGGCTAGAGGATCTTAAGGTTCCTTTTGAGTTGAGAGCGGTCGCGATAATGTTATACGAAAAGGTTAGTACGAAGTTTAAGAATAATGAGTGGTGGACAACATATATAAATTGTAATATTGGAGTTAAACAAGGTTGCCCCCTCTCCCCTACCCTTTTTGGCATTTACATTGATAATCTAGAAAAGTGTTTAGAAGAAGCAGGTTGTGACGATACAATCTTAGCTGAGATAGTTATCATCCTCCTACTTTATGTTGATGGTATTGTTATTATGGCAAGGTGTCCTTCTGATCTCGATAAGCAATTAAGAATTCTTAAAGATTTTGCTCTAACATGGGTATGACTATTAACAACGACAAGACAAAAATCATGATTATAAAATCTAAGAAAGACACCTATGCAAATTTTATTTACGATAATAAAAATCTAGAGGAAGCGACTTCTTACAAGTATCTCAGAATTGATATTCATCACAAGCTCAATTGGAACTATAGCATTAAGAAAATGATTAATGGAGGGTGGAAAGCTTATTTTGGTCTTGAAAATAACTGTAAATCAACCAATATGGTCATGTGTGATAAAAACAAAGTTACTCTTTGAAACTTTTGTCATCCCTGTTATCTTGTATGGTTGTGAAGTATGGGGGTGCAACATTTCTAGAGAATCTTGGAGGAAGATTGAGCAAATCCAGAAGTAGTTTATAACTTATAACATCAAAATTAAAAGCAATACGCCTTATCCTATTCTCCTCATAGAAGTGGGTCTTTTCCCCATTGAGAGCATTGCTATGACTAGGCACCTGATGTACAAGCATAAGATACTTAACATGGGAAACAAGAGACTTTCTAAAATTGCTTTAAACTCAAGTCAAAACCAACTACACCTCATTGCGGTGTTGGTGTAAAGATACCATGACTTGGTTAAACCATTGGGGCATTAATGAAAACGACATTTTGCAGAACATTGATAATGTCAAAAATATTTTACTTATAAGTTTAAAGAGAAATTATGGTGTGAGGAAAATTTAGTGGTTAAGAGAAAATTAGGATTCTATAAGGAGGTCAATAATCCTAACTTGGAAGATCAGAAGTATCTTTCGCTAGTAACTAGCTCACAAAAGAAAATTAATATAACGAAGATTAGAACGAACTCTCATGAACTCCATAGCGAAACAAGGTGTTGGTCTATTCCTAAAACTCCATGGGCACAAAGGGTTTGCCATCTGTGTGATTCTATGAGCGTTGAGGACGCAAGTCACTTTTTCTTAGAGTGCATTGCTTACACCCACACCATAAAAAGTACAAGTACTAAACTTGATCAAAATAAAACAATGACATATTAAAATGTTTAACTATATAATTTTTTATTATCATTTTAAATTTCTTAAAAATTTAAATTTAGAAATACATTTTAATATATATTAAAAGATTTATATAATTATGTGAAACATTGTTTATTTTTTTAAAAATAATATTAAAATATAATTTTAAAATTAAATATAAAAATGAATATATTAAATATTAAAATTAAAATTTTAATAAATTCAAAAACTTTTAATAAAAATGTATTAAATTTATTTAAAAAATAAATAAATAAACATTTAAATACAATTGTTTATATAAAATTTAGAACATGTGTAACTTACATTACACATATACATCGTAATATATAAACTTACTATTTAATTAATATTTACTATTATCATAAAATTTATATCCTTATCAACAATAAAACAATCATTCATACATAAACTTTACAAAAGGCTTGGATAACTATAAAATCTATGTATAAAAATTTGGTTTTCATAAAATAACTATTTTGTTTGTATTATTATATAATTTTTAAAAAAAATTTAAAATATATATTAATGCTTATTTGTATGGTATATAAATAATAAAACATAAATTGATATATAAATAATAAAAAATAAATTAAAAAATATATATTAATACTTATTTGTATGGTATATAAATAATAATAAAAATAAAAAAATATCTTAATAATAATATGTAAGATATTAAAAAATTAAAATTAAAATTATTTTAATAATATATAACTTATAAAATTTAAATTATTTTAATAACAACCCATAATCCATAAATGCAAACAATCAAATTCTAAGCCACCAAGTACCAATCCAGTGACGGCCGCAACTTCAAGTATATAACATACCTTGAATTTCGAGCGTATTAAATCACCTCCATTGTTTTCAATTCTCAAGAAAAAAAAGGATAATCAAACTGGCGCCAAAATAAACAGTTGGAATTTCGCTTTTTAATTTGCTGGTTGCACAAAGAATTTATGCTGATTCATACCATCTTCATACCACCCAGCGTATACATTTTCCTTTTGCTTGAGCTGTACCCCAGGCTGTTAGCTGAATCCATGACATCAACTACAGATGGTGGCTCCGAGGTGGTGAGCACCCGCCGCCTGGAGGCGGAGAAGCAGGCCTCGCTGTTGCCTAAGAAGAAATCCCAGGCCGTGGACATGGACAGGAGTACCTCTGTTCGAATTCAAGTGACCCTATTGGAGCCGGACACGTCTGCCAAGAAGACGGCCACGGCAGCGCTTAAAAGAGTTAGAGACGTGGATGATGCCGAAGAGCATCCCTTGCTGAAGAAGAAGAAAAAGCCCATAAGGAAACAAAATGTTTCAGAAGATGACGATTCTGGCGAAGAGCCGGAGAAACAATCATCGTCTAAGGGGAACAAGGCCTTATCTAAGCTGCAAAAAAACCCCATTCAAGTATCGGCTTCTAAACATGTGTGGAAAGGCGAAGAGGAGAGTGCTATAATGCACCAATACTTAATTTGCGCCAAGGAAGGTTCGCAGTATCCTAAGAACATCATGAAGATTCTTGACAAGGTTAATGATTCAATGGCAGAGAATATCAGTAGAACCCAACTGTATGAAAAGCTCAGAAGAATGAAAGAGAGGTACAATTCCATCAACGACAAAATCGCACAGAAAAATATTACAGAAGACTCTTTCAATTATAAGACTTTGCATGAGAAGGAATTGTACAAGCTATGGAAACATGCCTGGAACGGACAGCCAGAGGTTGCTGGAAATGGGACGGGCAACCAGGTGGTTGGCGATAATCTTCTAACACACCTAGAGAAAAACCAGACCGCTGATGGAAATCATGGAGGGGAAGATGAAGAAGAGGAAGTCACTAAAGTTGTGAAGGATGCCAAGACCCCAAATACTAACAAGGCCATGGCTTCAAATAACATCACTTCCCCAGTTTCGTCTAAGCTACTGCCGAATGACAAACTGGAAGACATGATTGACTATGAAATGATCATGAAGGAAACAATGGCTGCGGTCAGCAGAAATATGAATGAAATTTTGGTTGAGCTCATGAAAGATATGAAGAAAATGCTACGCGAGGTCACTACAGATTTGATGAAAATGTCTGAAAATTACGATGCCCAAATGAGGGCATTGATGGATAGTCAGTAGCACTCTGCAAATGATGTTCGCGCGACGCGACGAGAAGTGGAAGCTGGAGATATAATGATTCTGGCGTGGACGGAATGGAATGTATGCCTTTCTGGAGCTTTAACCCTTGGGTGAGGCCAAGTTACAGATTTTGCAGGGGAAATGGCAAGAGCTGCACAATATGTACCTGCAGGCTGACCAAAAACGGTATGCATTGCGAAAGGAAAAATGTTTTACGCATTTGGAAAACTTGCAGGGCACTGACAGATGGCAGTATATAGTATAGAATATAGATTTTTGGGCCTTCATTTTGAAACGCATAGAATATCATTGTAGACATTCGAATGGTTATGAGGTAGTACATATTGTATGGATTTTTAATTATATGAAGAATTAGGTGGTATTTGAACTGTTTAAGATGTTTTATGTAGGACTCTGCTGCATTGCAGTGTTTGTTTTGTATTGAGCCCGTGATTATTTCGAGAATTATGAGGCATGTGTAGTGTTGGAGGTGCATTTCTGTAGGACTGTTAAAGGTGTTTTATGTAGGACTGCAGTATTTCAGTGTTTTTGCGGTATCAAGCTCTTGATTATTTAAAGAATTCGAGGTATGTGCAGCATTGGAGATGTTTTTGTGTAGGACTGTGTTGGATTGCAGTGTTTTTTGGTATTAAGCTCTTGATTTTCTGAAGAATTATGATGTATGTGGGTGTTGGAGATGTAATTAGCTTCAAACTAGTGTTATTAGCTTTATTCAAACTAGTGTAATTAGCTTTATCACCCAAGTAATAAGCTAATATTACAACTATATGAATAATCGAGCATGACGCGAATTATTGAGCAAGAAGATAAAGATGGTAAAAGCTTCAGATGTTGTGAATTAGAGGGGATTTGAACTTTTAAGCGAGAATTGCTCATGTGAAAAAGGCTGATTGCATGTCTAATCACAGCGGTGACGAAGAAATGAAGAGGTATCATCTATATGTTCATTCTTTTTGTTTTCTTTCTAAGTAATATTTCTATGCAATCTAAATGTGTTCATTCAATATTATCTCATATAATATCACTTGTGAGACTGAGGTATTTATAATTTTTCATGCTTGCATAGGCGCTGCATATTTGTAGACAGGCTATAATATCCATGTGAATGTTAATAAGACCCGGTCTATTTGATAATAATGGATGGGATTCATCTTAGGTTGCAACAATAGTTTGAGCGCCAGTTAAATCCTATTTACAATAACCTTCATATCTAAAGAAATAAAAACATCTGTGTGATTTGTCTTGTAGTTTAAGGATTCTGTTGATGATTCATGATTGCTCTCTTCCATTATACTATATTTTTTCCCTTCAGAAGTAATAATCCCAGGTAAGTGACCTTGTCTTGTTTTCCTCGTATTGACAAGAACAGTCTGTCTATTCTCTAAAACTTCCTCTAAATTCCTGAAACTCTAGAAAAATGCTTTCATTACTTCATAATACATATCATGCTGAAAGAAGTTATTTAGGATATAAGTGTACAGAGTGTCTTTAAGACTCTTTGGAAGTTATTCTAAATCTATGATGTACTTCTGAGTTGTTTACATTGATTATTAAGGCGTTATAAATTGTCACCTGTTTGGCATGGCCGGTACAAATAACTCAACTGTTTGTGAGGAAGACAAGTTTTGTTCATCAGACTTCTGGTGGAAGGTGTCTCACTATGCAAAGAATTAAATTAATCAGCCATTGCCAAATGTGTTTACTCAATCCAGATCAATCAAGTGGGTACTTCCCTATGTTACACGGGACCCACCTAAAAAAAATTCTAGGGAATTTGAAACTCCTTGGAAATGTCCTATTTCATTCGGGACTCTGTTCGGAACTTGGAAACTGCTAATCCATACTCTAACCGTACCCAGCAAAAACAGGGAATTCTTAGGAACGTTTCTGGACTAATTAGAGACTCTTGGACGTCCCTTGCCCTGCATAATTAAAATTAAAAAAACAAATTAGAATCCTAACCTAACCTAACCCTCCCCTTATTCCTCTAACTCACTACCCCCTCCAATTGCCTCTGCTCTATCCTAAGTTCCGAACCTACACTCCATGCATCCATGTAACCTTGTGCTCAACCCATAACTCTAGCTCTCGTGTCACTCTGTGTAACCCTCTACTCTATGATTCTACCCATCACTCTGTGCATTGTTGCTTGCCAGGTTGGCTCCCGTCTATGGTCACTCATGCGGCTTCCCTATCTGTGGCTCCTTGGTCTGCGATTCCCCTGTCTGTAGTACCATGCGGGGCCCTCTCAAACTGAATACCACGTGTTGCGGCTCAACACAGTTCTCAGGGCTCTTAACACAATTCACGGCTCAGCACAGTTATGCGTGTGTGGCTCTCAGCACAGGCTCACAGAGAGTTCGTGGTCCCCTCTAGGCTGTCACCCACAATGCACTGCACAACATGGGTATTTGAATTTCATGTTTGATATTTCTTACATTTTTTAATTTTTAATTTATGTTTTGGTAAAAATATCAGTACAAGGTCCTAAATTTTTTGAGTAAAAATCTCAACAAAGGCTCTTGATTTTTTAGTAAAAATCTTGGACTGAGTTTCATAAAATGTTTCATTTTAAAACAAGTAATTTTTCATTTTAAACATTTCAGAAATTAAAAAAAATTTTCCAGAGAAATCAAATGGGTAGCAACACTCCTTCACCTACTGAGTGTGAAACAAGAACAATCAAATGGGTAGCAACAATCCTGTACCTACTGAGTGTGAAACAAGAACAGGGCTAACCAAAATCTCTAGTGTAGTGAACTTGAAGAAACCATTGCTATAATTTGTCCAAAAAAAATCACCCAGAATAAGAGGAAAAATAGTGGTGGTTTGGAGAAATGGAAATGCGAACTCTATAATCATATATTTAAGGGAAAACTCTGTAATTTGAATTTCATATATATAAAATTTGAATTATATATATATATATATATATATATATATATATATATATATAAAATTTGAATTATATATATATATATATATATATATATATATATATATATATAAAATTGTCGTCCCCTGAAAAATCGGGAATTTTCAATTTTCTGGGTCCCCCATCCCCAAGGCCAGTGCAACAAAGGTGCTTCCTCGTCCAACTCTTCAACCATAATTGCATTCTGAGAAATTTTGATATTTTTTTTTATGATCATCTTAAAATAAGACGAATGCGATTTATTTTAGCACGAGTTATCGAGTTGTTGTTAGGTGTGAGTTCCCCAGTAAAACTTCCCTTATTTTTTAGAATAACCGGACATTAAAACTGAATCATTTTGGTCAACTAGGATGCATTTTTCAAAACAGTTTGAACAACATTAAGAATTGCATATATTTTTTCATTCTCATCCTTTTCAATCAATCCATTGACTAGTTTTGGGGGATTTCTAATTTATTAGCCTTTTCTAACACACAAAATTGTCAAAAATGTAATGTTTTCTTTTTTAATTGGAACAAAATTCCTCTGGGAAAACTCCTGGGCATTCTCACAAAATTGGGAAAATGTAATTTACCATCCAGTCTGTATAAATCTTCTGCTAGTAACGTTCAAAGTCATTGTTATATTTGGCTTGATTCTTTTTTCGTTGAGATTGTTCCTTCAGCATGGAATTCTCATCTAGTTCTTTCACTTTGAGCTCCGCTTGACCTAGGCAACATTTTTTGTGGTGTAATTTGTAGTTTCAGGCATCTTTTAAAATCTTGTTGGATGGTTTTTGGCAAAAGAACTCAATAAGAGCTTTTCATACTTTCCTATATAAAAGTGTCAAGGAGTTATTTCACTTGTCCCTCAGATAAAGTTTACCATTGATCTCGAGGATCCTATAATCTTATTTTGGTTCTGATATAGCTTTGCTATTGCTGGAGTCCTTTTCATCTTCTTTTTACATTCTTTAAGTTAATCCTGCATCCTGCAACATCTCCAGACAGACTTGTGTTTTGGCATTGGAATAAATGCAACTCTTGTGTTACACTTACACTTTAAGAGAACATGATTAGTGAGACAACTGCTGATACATCATTGACAGAAAGCAAGTGGGATAAAAACTCAAGTCACCTACATTAATACCATTTTCCTTTCTCGCCTGGCTGTAGTTATAGCCCTCCTCGAACCTTTTGCCACTAAAATGAATGAATAAGGTGAAAGTGGACAGCCTTGGTGCAGTCCATGAGAGGGCTTATAAAAGGAAAAAGCAGTATCATTTATTGAGATGGAGATGGACACGATACACCCCATAGTCCAATTCACTACTTGTGCATCGAAACCAACATAGATTGGAAGAAGTCTTAATTATAACTAACAATATCTATCATAGGCTTTTGAAAAGACTAATTTTATCACAATGGCTAATAGTTTCCTTTGTCTAATAGCGTGGAGAGCTTCTTGTGTTGGTTCAACTTCGTGAATAAAACGTCCTTTGAGGAAACCAAATTGCTTTGTTGAATAACCTTTGAGAGAAGACTTTTAAGGCGAACAACAATAGTGTTGGAAATTATTTTATGTACACAATTACATAGAAAAATTGGATAGAAATCCCAAAAGATATTGCTTTGTCCTCCTTCAAAACAAGTGCAGTAAAAGTTGAGTTGAAGGATCCAGGTATCTCACTAGTCTGTCTTATTTCAACAAATAAGAAAAGATAGTGTCATAGAAGACAAAAAAACCAAGACAAAATTCGATGGTCCAACCTTTTTGTCCCAGGCTCCTGTCCTTTTGGAAGGTAGACATTGCAAAATGAATTTCGTCGTTGAAAATTTCTTCAAAGATCTCTTGATTATCTTCTGCTGAAACCAATTGAGAGAAAAAACTTGAAACTTTAATAATCTCAACAATATTTTCTTGATCAGGTTCTTTATAGATTTGATCAAAGTAGTTAACCCCTAGAGTCGCTAGATCAATGAAACCCCTCATTGTTTGACCTTCCTCATCCTGTAAATCCCATATTATATTAATACTCTTCCTATAATTTGTGAAATGGTGGAAATACTTTGTGTTTTCATCATCTAGCTACAGCTAGGTAGCTCAATTCTTTAAATGCCATTTTAGTTTTCTGTCATGCAGTAAAACCTTCTTTTTGCATTCAGGCTCCTTGACTCGAGTCACTTTCTTCTCACTGAAATTACTAGACCTATTATTATGAAAAAGCTCTTGTAAGTCTACCTCAACCTCTATTGATAAATCTGTCTTTGTTCTTTCTTCTGTTTTTGTTGCCCACTCCCTCACCTTTCCCTTAACCAATTCAAGGGATGATGCAAATTGCACATTAGTAGAAAAATTTATATCTCCATCTTAAACACTCCAAGTTTCTTTCAACAGAGCCTGGAAAGATTCCTCACCAAGTCTAGACAAATTGAATTTAAAAGGATTTGATGCTTTAATTGAAGAAGTATTGGACAATGATTAGACAATCCATTGGGCTCCACCCATGTCCTGTGGTCCTGTACTTATCCACTGAGTGAAGGATAAAATCAGAAAATGAGAAATCAATCAAGTCTATTAGAAATACTTCCCCCACCTTGTCTAATGTTCCTCAAAGTGTAATGAAACTTTTTCCACATCCCACTAGCCCCGGGCTAAGTCAATTGGTTTGAGTTCGTGTTCGAATTCAGAGACTTTCAAATTCGACAAAAAAATTGGCAATAAAAATTTTGGCGATAAAGTTCAACATAAATTCAACATCAAGTGCGTGAGGGTATAAAATTTGGAAATTAAAAAATATATACAAATTTTTAATAATATTCAATATGGTCATTAAACCATGGAAAACCCTTGGCCGATGGTCCTACTACATGTCCTGTTTCCTTTTCACGTGGCCATCATGCGGCTGTCTAGTGGCCTTTTGGTTGTGGCTATACCCTGCCTACTAGTGTCCACTTACACTATGGAGTTCCTCACACTCACATGACAATAGTCAATATTCTCACAACGGTAGCCCACACTTGCACTACGGAATGCCTCACACTCACACGACGGCAACCCACACTCTACATCCTGGACGACTCACAACAATGGTAAAAAATTGGGCGCCAAGGTTTCAAGGAAAAATAGGTTGTTCCCCAAAACCAACTCTCTGCAAGAATTAGCTCCACATCTTTCTTAGGTTGAAAAGAAAAACTCATCCATCATTTGGATAAAAGATTAAATGAAGGGCCATAACCAATAACAGGACGTCACTACCGCTGCAACCAATCATTCAATGCATCCACCAAAATCCTTCTACCAAAGAATCGTGCAACAAGGGTTTTCTTGAGAAGATCCATGGTTTGCCCAACCCTATTGTCCACCTTGACCATCATCCTCACCTTGCTATCCTTCTTCATTAGAATCTTGTGCGTCCTTTTCTTTTTTGAATAAGCATCCAAAACTTGCTTGTCACCAACAGGTTTATAGCCTGAAAGGCTATGGAAATAAGATTCTTATCAGGGGAGAGTTATGAAGACAAACCCACAAGTGGAAATAGAAATATTTTTAGGTGGTGAAATGCAAGTGACAATCCATGCACGTAAAGTCGCTTATTTGATAGTAAAGAACAAAGGCTTAAGAGGGATAGGAAATTGAAATAGGTTAATGAGTGATAACAAATTTGAAATAGGTCATCGAGTTATTTATAAACCACCATGGATATTCTGTCACAACTGTCACCTCGATGTCTTCGTTTTTCTTTAGTCAATATGAATACAAAATATTCTAGACCACAAATCACCCTGGTCTTCTTGGGTGACCTAGGATTTGACCAATTTTTCCCCAAACCCCTAGGGTTTGATTTCTTTGTCAAAATGAACTTGCCACAACACAATTCCAACATATTTGAAACTATCCTTAAGGGTTGGAGTCACCTAACCCTAGGATGACTTCACTTCCTCTAGGGCACTTTTAGGGTTGAAAATTGTTTTTTGCAATAATTTTCTTTTTATGAATTTTTACAATACTTTATCAATATCAGAAATTTATTGCTGCAATTGAATATTTCAAAAAAATAGAATTAAGATAACTAGGGTACAAAATAAATATTTTTGGAATATTTTTGCAAATATATGAAATTTTTAGGGTTTTTCACTACATTTGATTTTTTTTATTTTTTCAATATATGGTATAAAAAATCGATAAAAAGATATTTTGAGTGAAGACGAGGGAAATAAAGACCCGAGTCTCTTCTTTTCAAGGCCATTGAGGAATCTTGGTTAAGGTTCCTCTAAAGAATTGACAAATCCAATTTTGATAAATTAGGGCAAAACCGAGAAACCCTAGGTTGTGATGTTCTTGATCTAATTAGGGAAAAGAGAGGTACCAACAGCCTAACAAGAGAGACCTTCAGGGAGGGATGTATCAATTACAAGACAATGTTATCATGCATAAAAAAACCTAATTAACTCTTTCCTTGGATGTCTCCAACTAGAGATATTACTACAAAAGAAAAGCAAAGAAGAAGAGATTAACCCTCTCAAGAATTATTTCCCTTAGATAAGCCTTGCAAGATTTAGTAAAAGCCTCCAAACACCAAAAAATACCACATTGAAGCTCCAAGATGCCATGAAGAGAGGTGCGCACCAATTTTAAGACTCGGAACCGAAAGTCGAACTAGTCGGAACCAGAAGTCAAACTAGTTAAGGGTCAACTCGGATCGAAACTTGAACTGGTAATGAACCAGAGCGGTTTGATTTCAATGGATCAGACTATTCAAAAATACAATTTTTTTTACAATTTTAATTAAAAAAATTATATTTTTGACATTCCAAGTTACGATTTGAAACCATTAGAGACATAAGATGCAAAGTCTACTCAGATATACCATAAACCATGTATGGGTCACAAAATGGCACCAAATGCACTACATAGTAAATTCTCATGTAGCTACAACGGACAACTAGATAAACCATGCTGCTAGCCTAGTACAAGACCCCTGTCATTCTCACATGAACGTCTTAGACTTCAGGCCCACACTTAGCGACTCATGTTTTACTTTTGTAGCCAAACTCTAAGTTTAAGCCTCCAACAGTCCAAGTCTCGAAGTCCTTGATGTACAAGTGGCAACCGAAAACCTTCATGCTTCAATGGAATTATGGAATCATGAATGGAGAGGATGTGTGAGGAAATGGGAGGAGGGGGTCATATTTTTGGAAATCTAGCAATGATTTAGGGTTAGATTTTAGGTTTTTGGTTTTTTTTTAAACAATGTTATCCAATGATTCACTCGTTCATGCCCACAGAGGAGCAATGTCAGTCGACTTGGCCGGTTAATGATAGACTCGACTGGTTTGGATCGGTTTTGTAACGAACCGGTTGGTTCAAGCCTCGGGATGGTTGGTTCGTTACTGAACCGGTGCCCGAGCCGAGTTTTTTGTCGGGTTCGTCTCCAACTCTCTTTGTTGACCCCATGTGGATTTAAGCTAGTTTTCTCCTTTTTGCTCATTGTTACTACACTAGAGATTGGGACAACTACAATGCTTGTTAGCTAGTTCTACAAGGATTGGGATAGGCTTGACCTAATCCAATGTATTCCCTTGCTTCGTCATTTTTCATCCCTCGTGAGAATAGTTTGATCATGATTAAAAATAAAAATAAACAGTCTCTTCCAATTGCGATCATAAGAAAGCATAAGAGCTCTAGCAACCCTAATAGGAACAATTTAATGTAGCACATATATTGCCCTTCCATAGATAGTGGTTGCCTGAGATAATTGCTCCTCTTCATGAACTATCAATTTAACGCATATTTAGTAGGGGAGTTCATTCAATAGCAGTAATGGATGTGTTTGTATTTTTTTCAAACTCAATAGAAATCGCTAAAATTCCCATGAGATTGACATGTTTTAACATATCTATTCATGTATAAAGTGAGAATAGTTTGATCATGATTAAAAATAAAAATAAACAGTCTCTTCCAATTGCGATCATAAGAAAGCATAAGAGCTCTAGCAACCCTAATAGGAACAATTTAATG